>JBCJKH010057666.1:0-18535 GCA_039877255.1 Loriculus beryllinus
TATCTTCAGTTGCCAGAGATTTACAGAAGATGACAATCTGTTTTAATGTGTTCAATGTGTTAAACCACTGAGGAATCCTGGGTACATTGTCAGCTTGTTTTGATGTAACTCAAAGGAGACACTTTGGAGTCTTAGGACCTGCTGTGAATTTGTACCATGTCTTTCTTGACAACAAGGTTAGCCTTTTAGCTACTTCTGTTTGTTTTTTCCTGGAAATTTGCTGTTCTGCTTGGCATATCCCTAAACCCAGTATCCACTTAGTTTACACACCACTGCAGGCTTACTTCTGTCAGAGGGAGTCAAAAGTCACCCTGTTGTGATCATCAGTGCTATTACAACATGCTTTTAGATTTAGTGTTCACTATTGCCCTGCAACCAAACCAATTCCCTGCAGGCGTTCGAGTTCTGAAGTTGCAAAGAAACCAGAGGAATAGGTGTGTTTGTATATATGCCACGTGTAAAGGTAGAAGATGATGCTACTGTTAACTAGACCATAAGAATACTGCTTAGAATAGTTTGTCCCTTGCTTTTCCTGTGCACGTAAGTGTGCAATGGATATATGGTTCATGGACATGGAAGAACTCCAGGACATCTCTCTGTAAGATGTTGAAATGGCAGATGAGGCTTTTGCGTATTGGTCCTTTCCAGTTATTGAGAAATAAGCAGTAGAAACAAGTTGTTTTTGTTCTCAGTGTGTTTTTTGGCTCTGTTGGTCTATTGTTTTCTGTGGAGAATAAGGCTTGGTTGTTGGCAGCAAAGCTTTCTAAAATAAGCTGTTAAATTATCTATATATATAAATATTTAAAAATACTGCAACGCTTAGCCTGACCTCAAAATGTATACAAAAAAAAAGAGAGACTTACACATGTTCATTTTGCTAATATAAAAAAGTGTGGTTAGGAATTTCCCAAGTAATTGGGAAATAAAACTTGTCATAAACAGCTGTATAGCTCTGAAGCTGTAGTCGTGAAAACAGGCTGGTGCTACTTTCATTACTGTGAAAGCAGCTGAAGAGCATGAAGATTTTGCTAATTTTATTCCACCTTTCCCTAGTCAGAGGGTTGCAATTCATCATTCTGCAGGTAAAACAAAGAGTATGATTTGCTTGTGTAGGGAAAATGTAGCACAGGTCCTTTGTAAAGGAAGACTCATACAGTCGTTCAACTCTTCCGTTCAACATCCTTTCTCTCTTAGGAGTATTCCAAACTGAAATGACTAGCATTTGTTTTAACACCATTCCAGTTGCTGCCATTTTACCAGGATGTACTAGTAAAAGTAACTAAAACCTTTAAAATTTCATGATATACCACACAGCTTAAGTAAATGGATGTGTTTTCAGAAGGGAACTTTAGTATAATGATTTTCTTTAGCTGATATATTTGGAATTAGTGTCACATATGCATATAGCACCTGTTGTGTGTGTTTGACTTAAAGTCAGTCAGTGAATCATGCGATTCAGTTAGAAAGTGAGCGCCATAGAATTTATGGTGGACTGTACATTGTTCAGTCTGGTACCTTGTTCCTCCTCCTTCTTTCTTCTACTTGGACATGAAACGAAAAGGTACGTAAATCATGCTTGTACTGAGAAAATGTTAACACAACTCCTGAAGTAATTGCTTTCAGTAAACATATTTGCAGTCAGTATGTTTTTGGGCTTTCCCCCCGTTCTTTAATTGTTGTCTTATGAAATAAAGAATCTGGAGACAAATCTCAGATGTTTTATATCTAACTTGCATTGACCCCTTGTGTTTTCCATGAGGACTTAGTTCAGAACTGTCACTCATGCCTTGAAGTCTCTCCTGCACTATTTTAATGGTCTTGCTGCGCCCTTGCAAATGGAAGGGAGAAAATTAATGCAGAATCAAGAGTACTCTTTTTAAGTAGCAAACTATGAAGAAGCTATGTTGAAATACAGTGTTAATACCCTTTTCTTTTCTCACTTGTTTCCAGGATGCTACAGTTATCTCCCACCTCATGGCACTGCTCAGTAGGTCTCGATATACACAAGAATACATATGTCAGATCTTCTCACATTGCTGCAAAGTAAGAAAGATAGTACATGTTCTTTATGTAACTTGTGTTTTTGACATATTAGAAGCTGTGAAAGGTGATACTGCCTTTTGTGGCAGGAACATTAGGACAATAATGACTTAACTGTTATTGCTCTGGATTTGCTGACAGATTCATTGGGGTTCACACAGTAAAATTAAGCATGTGAATAAGTGTTTTATTTCTAGTGTGTGTGTTTATACCTTTGGCTTCTAAATGAAGTCAACAGTGCGGGCAAGTGTCAGTCCTCACTGTTGTCAGTACAAATTTTGGAAGGCTGTAAGTTGAGAGGAAGTAAAATGCTCTTCTCGTTTGAGCTCTACCAGTTACAAGTTTCTCCAGATACATGTGCATTACAGCTATGTAATGCAGTGCCGTTGGTATGAGAAAACTAATTTAAAAACAGCAGTAAACCCACTCCAAACACAGAGGGTTTTGTTTCTTCCCCCTTCTCCCCCACCATGTTTCTATACACCACTCTTTTGGGCTTTTTTTATTGTTGCATTTCTTTGGTAGCTGCTGTACCCACAAGTTATACAGTAACTGCGTCAAAATAATTCAGTGTAGGAAATAAGACTTGTACAGCATCTTTCCCTTGTAGAAACAGTTTAAAACTAAAAGATCATGCATCATATTTATCTCCCAGACTAACAAATGAAAACTGTCTAAAATTTATGAATTTTTAAGCATTTACCTCAAATTTCTTACTTCCGTATCACTTACTATGAGTCTTCTGGAACTCTGAATTATTCCTTCATTAAAACTATTTTTTTCTCTACCTTAAATATTCTTTATGTAGAGCCATCCAGTTGCATTTCTTTTGAAAGACTGCAAACTGCAGAATTAGTGTGATATAAAAATGTAACTCAGCTGCTAATAATTATAGAATTGTTTAAAGAAAACATGGAGACAAAATCCTACACTGGACTGTGGAAGTTCAGATCTGTAGCTAATGCTGAAAAAAGAATTATGAAATGGTTTGGGTTGGAAGGGACCTTAAAGCTCACCCAGTTCCAACCCCCTGCCACAGGCAAGAACACCTTCCACTAAAGCAGATTGCTCCTGGCCTTTAACACCAATAGGGATGGGGCAGCCCCAGCTTCTCTGGGCAACCTGTGCCAGTGCCTCAGCACCCTCATAGTGAAGAACTTCTGCCTAGTGTCTCATCTCAATCTTTCCTCTGGCAGGTTAAAGCCATTCTCCATTGTTCTGTCATTACAAGCCCTTGTCAAAAGCCCCTCTCCAGTTTTCTTGTAGCTTCTTTAGGCACTGGAGCTGCTTTTAGTTTTCCTTGGAGCCTTCTCCAGGCTGACCCAGCCCAGCTCTCTCAGCCTGTCTCCAGGGCAGAGCTGCTCCAGCCCTCACAGCATCTCTGTGGCCTCCTTTGACCTCACTTCAACAGCTCCACATCCCTCTTGGGTTTTTGCTCCCAGAGCTGGATGCAGGACTGCGGGGAGGAGGGAGGGGTGGTTTCCCCAGAGCACAGCAGAGGGGGAGAATCCCCTCCCTCACCCTGCTGGTCACATTGCTGGGGATGCAGCACAGGACATGGGTGGTTTCTGGGCTCAGGTGCGCACTGATGGGTCATGGGGAGCTTCTTGTCAACCAGCACCCTTTCAAGGCTGCTCCATGCAGTCTCTACCCAGCCTGTGTTTTGCTTGGTATTTTCCAAACCCAGGTGCAGGACCTTGTACTTGACCTTGTTGGACTTCATGAGGTTCACACAGTCCCACTTCTCCAGCCTGTCCAGGTCTCTCTGGATGGCATCCCCTCCCTCCAGCATGTCAGTCACACCACACAGCTTGGTGTCATCAGCATACTTGCTGAGGGTGCATCAGTCTCACTGTCCATATCACAGGCAAAGATGTTAAACGGTGCTGATCCCAATACCAACCCCTGAGGAGCACCACTCATCACTGGTCTCCACTCAGGCATCAAGCCATTGACCGCAACTCTGAGTGCAACCATCCAGCCAAAAAGAAATTGGTATTTTAAGAAGAAAAATACAGTTGAGGCATCTTTCTTTTAAGCCCTTGAAAGTCTCCTTAGTAGCTGGAACAAGGAAAAAATTGGGCCATGCTGGCTTACAAGAAAAATAACACAGGACTTGGTATAGAAGTCAGTTCATACACTCACGAGTTGGCTCTGTAGTAGTATAAACCCTGTTGGTTGTGTGAGGACTGCTGAGTAACTCCACATAATTAATCTAACATGGAAACTGTTATTGTCATCTTTTTTCCAAATGAGTTACTTCCTTGTAGCAGTCAGTTCATAGGAGCAGAGTAAAGATCTTATGAACTCACTGTACTCACTGAGGTTTTTAATGCCTCCTCCATCCCTCAGATATCTCTTGAGCAGATTTTATAGTGAATGGTTTGAATAACCAAATTTTCGGAAAGAGAAAGATGGCTGTGTAAACAGATAGTAACATGAATGCACATGAAAAGAGTATTAGAAATTAGTTGCATTTACAGAATAAACATGTGCTGCTTAACAAAAATATTGAGGTTTTGAGTAACCAGATCACCACAAATGTTAAATTGGTCAAGAACTCATTTATTTCTTTCTTGCCCAGGCAAATGAGGCTGTTCAGCAAAAATCTGAAATGCCTGTTTTCTTTGTTGTTTAGCTCTTGGGTTTCAGGTCTGATTATCAAAGTCAATTATTGTGTTTTCGTAGAATCAAGTAGGTTGGAAAAGGCCTCTTAAGGTCATAAAGTCCAACCATTACCCATAGCGAAATGCATCTAATACAGTGAAGCAGAATTTGCAGGGGATTTTGTGATTCGTATGGATAGGCAGTGTACATTCTTATAATTTGAAGAAGATAACTGAAATACTGGAAGTTTTAGTATTTAGTACATTTTTAAAGAAGACTTCAGCTTCCCCCCAAAAGGGGGGAAAAGTGACAGAACTTTTCTTACTTTTTCAGAAGTAAGTTAATATAATCTTTAGTATTTAGGTAAGACTTAGCATACATTATAAGGGATATTAATGTTTTTATTTTTTTTCCTTGTCTTAGTACATTTATTCATTAAACTAATAGTGATGTAGCATAGCTCCTACCCTCCTTTTCCCTGCATAGTGTTCTCTGCGTAGATCTTGTGCATCCATTTTTCCCTCTTCCTTGCCAGAATCTTGTTTGGTTGTGCTTCTCAGGTTTCTTTCTTTCTTGTCTGCTCAAATATCCCTAGAAAAGCTCAGATCTGTTCTCTTGAGGTAGACAATCCTTAATTCAGGTTCGTAGTGTGTTGCTGTTTTCTGGTTTTACTGCTTATTTTATAGCTTCTCACTGCCCTTTAATTAACTAATGAAAAACATTGTCCTTGGAGAGGAATCATCCTAAGCAAGGGAAAGTGTTGATTTACAGGGGGAGCAGATGAAGTTCTTAACATACAGAGCCAGGATTCTATCAACATATAGGCAAATTAAAAAAAAAAATGAGGTTGATGTACACAGTAAGCTAAAATGCAAGTCAAAATTTGCTTTTTAAGTTTCTCTCTATTGCACTTAATTTGTTTTCAGAGAAAGTGATATGGGTAGGTAAGCTTTACTATTCTAATGGTCAAATTAAAAACATAAGGTACATTTGGAAACATGTTGCTGTTTGAATAATTGGAAAGATAGTTCTGGAACTTATATTTGAATGTGGTGACATCTCTGCGTAAGTAGTAATTTCACCACCAGTTGAAAATTAAAATCTTGTGTCTGGGAAAGATCCAGGATTCAGCCTGTAATCAAGGCAGCTTCCTCCCAAGCCTGTTCTGAGTGTTTTCTTATGTGATCTTAGGCCTGGTGCTGAATCCCTGAACCAAGGTACATTTGCGTTTAGGTATCTGCTTTTAAAATGTCATTATGGAATTAATTGTTACATTGTTCTGTTCTACTGTTTTCTTGAAAATTGACATTTTTATCGTGGAAAATCATTCAAGAAGTGTGATTTCTGTTCCTGAAATATTGTGGCATTCAATCATATTTGGAGTTAAAGACCACTGTAATAGGTCTGGCTCCTGGAACTATGTCAGTATATGCAAAAAGATATAAAAGTGGAAGATCTTGCTATTAAACTGGTGCCTAAGCTGCTCGGAAATGATGCATCATATTCTCAAGTTTTCACATTTATATTTGAAGCTGTCCCTGTTTGTGGGTTAGTGATTAACCTGGTTGTGAATTAAAAGAAGCAGGATTGGTGTGCACAAACACAGTGTGTACGGCTTAGGTGTTTTCTTGTTCATCTAATTATACGCAAATGGGAGTACACCTAGGTGTCACCTCTGAAATGCATTTGTCCTGTTTGCACAGAATTTATCATCTCACTGAAGAATCACTAATACCATCTCATTGAAAAATCACTAATACTTGTAAATTACTAAAACTGTGTAGGTCAATATGATTTCTTTTCCTTTAATTTCATTCATTTTTTTCACATATTTTAATGTCTGTTCTTCAGCTTCAACACTGGCATAGCTGCGGCTTTAAATCATTGCCTCAGCCACTTCTGTGTGCCAATGTAAGTTGTTTTCCTACTTCAACCATGCTGTTTTAATTGCATTTTTTGATAGAAAGCTCTTGGTGGCAGTAGCAGCTGAAGCATCTCTTAAAGCACCAGATATGTTACATCTAAAGTAATTTTATGCTTTTTTTTCTTAGAGGTGAGGGATGTTCTAAAAATGTTCTTTTGCTGTAAGAGGAATCTGATTTCAGCCGTTTTTCAAATGTGAAAATAAAGCACCACTCATGCCTACTAGGATGTTTAGATGTGCACATAAACTCAGCTGGGTTTGAACAAAAGAGCGAGTGAAGATACTTTCTTCACTTGCAGATTAGTCGAGAAAATGCATGAAGGTATGATTAATGCTGTCACATTCCAAAAGCTGGATTTAAATTGTGCATACCTCGTACTTAATGCAAAGATGACTAGAGTCATGAAGCTACTTCTGAAGAGATATTTGTAAGTCACAGATCAGATTTCACAAGAGACTGTTGAGGGTTACAGGTCTTTCTGAGACTTCATGTTGTTTTTTCCAACCTCATCAAGCTTTGTCATAGTACAGAAGTTCTGAGACCTTTCTACTGCAAAATCCAGCATCTGTTTAACTTCAGATGCTTTTTAAATCTTGGAAGAATATTGATGTATCAGCCATTGCTAGCTTAGGTCTTGAAGACAATAAATGGGTGGTGGCTGATTAGGTTTATGGCTAAATATGTTTGAAACTTAAGTAGTCTGTAGGAGGAGAATGTGAATCTCTTCAAAAAGCACTACCACATTCTAGAAACAGTTTCAGAATTAAAAATTAACTTAAAATTGTTGAAAATGCTTAGTACCACCAGTGAAGATATTAGTAACTGAGGGTAATTGATACAACTTTTAGAGAAAATCGTGAGCTTTCACTTGTTTCCAATAGAAAGAATAGAAACATAAATACTCTATTTTTCTGACGTTTTCTATAACTCTGAAGCTTTTTCAGATGTGACAGTTAATTTCATTGCTTATTGAAAAGAGTGGAAATGATTACTGGAAAAGGACAAATGCTATAAAAATAAGAGTTGTACTCCTTTATTTAAAAAAAAGTTGGTATGCCAGCAGATTACAGTGTAAATGTTAGTATATCTACCTTTAATACTTAACAGTAAGTTGTAGATAGTGGAAGCCTCTTACATGTTCATTAAAAAAAAGTAAATCATGTTGTATGTTTTCCTTTGAAGGGTCACCAGACAATCTTATTTAACCATGGAGCTGTTCAGAATATCGCACATCTATTAGTCTCCACCTCCTACAAAGTAAGACATTAACATTATTCCATGTTTTACGTGTGTTTATGAAAGGAATCCAAATGAGGATTATAAAAATTATGTCTGTGCATATGAACTCTAAACAGGTATAATATGTATTACTAGGATAAAAGTTGGTTTTACTTAGATGGTTTTCTAGCAAAACGAGACTGATTGTTTTGGAGGGCTCATTGAACTTAAAACACAGTTAACTAAAACAGAGCTATCTGTCATTGATACAAAGGAGAACAGTCACTTGGCAACCCAATAAATATGGTCTGATTTGCTGAACAGTAGTTGAGAAAAAGAAATTCAGACAAAGAGAAGCAAATGTGAGCTGTCCTAAACAGAAGTCATACCTGTGAAAACATGCACATGGAATGTGTGGAGGCCGTCAGCTGTGTTTTATACTCACTGAATTTCCTAAGTCTCAACTCTGTTCTCCTTTGCATTTTGCAAGTCCATCCTGGACTATCTGAAGGTACCACCTCTAGAGAAAGGCATCATACTCTAGCTGTAACTTGGAGGGTCAACTAGATCTTTGAAGTCTAAGGCCAGATTTCACATCCTGAGCACAGCCTTAGTAGTCTGCTGTAGGTGACTTAATAAAATGTTTGAGTGCATAAAATGCTTTCTGAGGCTCTTCTGTGAGTTTGGGGTTTTAGGGCTAGCAGATGTCTGATCTACAGATAATTTTAAATCTGAAGCCAATCCTGTGATGTCTCAGGAGTTGAACTTTCATGGACTTTCTTATCTATGTTGTTTCCCCCAAGTATGAATGTCTCAATTCTGAAAATAAGAAACACTTCAACATATCCAAATTTATCTTGAGTTATTTTTACTAAAATCTCTGATACAGTGTACCTGGTATGTTATCATGCCATTTTTATTTTGTTGAAAGTAGGCTGATTGCTGGTTAATTGAGGCTGGAGGAGATAATTGTGCTTATTTATTTTGATCTCCTGCCTAATGCAGAACATTCCTGATAAAGTATCTTTCATCAGGAAAACCAGTCTTTAAATGAGAACTTAAGGGAGGTTTGGTGCTCTCTTCCAGGTGCTTGTTAATCACCTGTGTGGTGCTTTTTGTTTGGTTTGGGGTTATGCTTTATTTTTTTTGATAAATCCTGTAAGAAGTGTGTGTTCTTCAATATTTTCTTAGAGAAACTGATAAATCTCTATTTTCTGTCTCTTTGTACTAAATAGTTTTCACCATGATCAAGCAACATTTTGCTCTTTCTCTCATTAGGTAACGTTTTTTATCCTGTAACTTAAGGTGAATTTTCCAAGCTATGTTTGGGTTGGAACCTATTCTAACAGCTTTTTGGCTTTGAATCTTCCCTAAGTTTTTCAAAGAGCTGCTTGAAAATAAAGAAATTGGGGCAAGGTGAAGTTTTCAAGTTGTTTTTTCGCCAACAAGATATACATAGCATTGCATGAAAAACACGTATTTTTAGTCCTACCTTACTGGAGAGATATGTACTCTCTATTTCCTCCTTTGCTAGTTTGGCGAGGCCTTTAAATCCCTAGTGTACGTACTGAACCACTCTTCATACACTTTCATACTTGGGGGATTAATAGCTTCCTTGTAGTTTCAGCTGCATTCTTAGTGTTCTGCAGTAATTAAACACTCTCAGACTTCTCATGTAACTGATACATTTTTGCAGAATACAAGCCATCTCATTCTTTTCTATCCAGTTTCTTAATATTCAGTCAAATAAGAATTTAACAGGAAAGTCAGCATGTATTTCTAATTGACTATTTTGCAATACTTACAGTAAAGCAAAGCAAGGTATCTCAGATGAGTTAGGCAATAGGACCATATCAGTAAACAGCAGAAACTCTCAAAATGGGATTTCAGTCCCCACTAGAAGAGTTTGTCTGTGTCTGCCAAGTGGATTATCTGCTTTTTTTCAATAAGCTCTTTTCCTTTGGTTCTGGGATTGTCCCATAGCCAGCTGATTGCATAAGTATCTTTCCCATGTGTTGCGTCCTTACAAATGTGCATCTTCACCACTGGTGAGATGTCTAACACGAAGGGACTATCGCTTTTACAGCAGCATTACAGGTAATGTTTTCAAGACCACATTTATGTATTTTCCCAAATGCTTGCCTTCTCTTTCTCATGTAGCTACAAACTAATTGCCCTTAAGTAGACATTACTAGCAAAGAAAGTAGTCACTGTAGTAATATTACTGTATTTAATAGAGCAGTATGTTATAAAACAAGTAACTTCCAGCTAGACTTTATTGTTCTCATTAGAACCTTTACCACCCCACCCCTCCCTGACTTCCACCTGGCAGGAATATGGCTCTTGTGCAGTGGGTCTGATTTTTTTTCAATGCTTTTTCAATACACAATCTGCTTCCTGCTGCTTTGAAGCATAGGCTGTATTCGTCAGATTGTCTGAAAAGTAAATGGAAGTGTTGTCAAACAGAGCTTTTGTTCTGAAGCCAGGTAGCCTCCTATTTGTTCCTCCTCACTTAAGATCTCACTGATCTCACTGATAAGAGATTTTACTGCAGCTGTGATTATACTTCATATATTATGTTTTTACACAGGTTCGAATGCAAGCACTGAAATGCTTCTCAGTTCTAGCCTTTGAAAACCCACAGGTATCAATGACACTTGTAAATGGTAAGTATAATGCTGCTGTTACTTATTTGACGTTCGATTTATTAACTGGCTGAATTGGAATGACTTGGAGTTCTCTTTCCTTGCTTTCAGTGTCAGTTGATGGAGAATTATTACCACAAATTTTTGTGAAGATGTTACAAAGGGACAAGCCTATTGAAATGCAGCTCACATCAGCCAAATGGTAATTTTCATCAGGAATTAGAATGAAATAGTATGCAATTTCATACTTACTTTTTAACGTTCCTTTTTTGTTTGTTGCATAGGAATGTGATCTGAAATCTTAGGAATAATTATTCTTTTGCATCAACTTAATCCTTGAATAAGTGGTTCTCATCTAATGATCTTTATAGCATAGCTTTCACTTTGCTGTACATAAACAGGAAACAAGGTAGCTGTGTGAGGAATGTGTATTCAGACATACGGATTTTCTTAAGCAGAACTGCAGTTTTCACAAGTAAATTGGATTTTGCTTTGAATAGGCTATGGTCAATCCAATGCATATACTCAATGTGTATAGTCTTTACATAATGTATATATATACTCCTTACAAAGTATAGTGCCGAAATATTGCCACGTAGTGGAAGTTAAAGTCCTTGTTGCAACACTGTTCAGAGGACTCACTCGGGTAACCAGGGCTGTGGTTTGTTGAGAACTCTCTGCACTAACATGATGACAGAATAGAGGTAGGTATTTTTGCCAAATGTTTTAATTAAAATAGATTATTTTTTAAGCTTCTTGTGCTCATACAGCAGCGTTAATGTTATTAATTAATTTTATAGTTTAAATCAAACTTTCCCTTCTGGTTTGGGCACATTTCTGTGTGTTCATATTCATGATGACTTTCTACCCTGTGACAAAATGTGATCAAGTTCTGTAACACCAACACCAGGGTTATACTCACTTCATAAGCTGGGAATTGACTCTCTTTAAGACCCTTTTCCTTGTGTTGGTAATAATGGAATAAATTCTTTGAGGCAGTTAAAGAGATAAAACTACCCATTGCTGTAAACTATGAAAATTAACTATAACTCAGGAGTTTGGACACTGATGATATATTGTTAGATTATTGGTTTAGCTTTTGACCTGGATCAGCGTGTTGTCTGGTTCCTCTCACCACACAATTTCATTGGCACTTGTCTCAGTGTAAGGTCTCAAGATTCTGTGTGAAGAACATGTAGGTTAGGTAGGGTGGCCTCTTTCATAATGTTTCCAGGTTATGATAACTTAACCCATTCATGGAAGAAGCTATGGAGATATGTATGTGTTGGGGTTTTAGGTAGTCCTGCTCAATGTGGGATGTCCATCTGGGGGCCTCCTGCTCTCCCTTCTAACCACAATTAGTCTATGCGAGCTGGTTTTGCTAGGTGGGTCTTAGTGAAGAAGGCAAGTTAAATTAACTGTGTTGTAGCAGGTCTCAGTTCTGATTGATGTTTCTTTGAGAATTCAAAGAATTCATAGAGAATTATTAAATTATTTCTCAAGTCATGAAGGCAGGTTGGAGTTAAACAAATTGTCCTTGCTCTGGACTGTCTCCTTGTTTTGGGAGGAATGCTCCTAGGTCTCTGTTGGTTGTTTTTGCTGATTCTGGGATGAATGCTTTCAGGACTGTCGGTGTTCTTTACTGATCTGCTTCAAATTGGAAGGAGTTGGGTCCTTCCAAAAGTCCCATCTTTCGCTGCTGCTTTTCAGTACTTTGGCTCAAGGGGACCTTTGGAAGCATGGAAGAAATGATGTGGTGAAAAGCAGATTGCAGGGAAATGGAAGACAAGCTAGAATCTTGAGTTTCAGATTGAGTTTCTGATTAGTCCATGGACAGTCATTCTTCTTAGAAGGGCACTCAAGACCTCAGTTTCACAACAGTCCTGGGGTCTTGCAAAAACCTATTGGCTTTTCTTTTATAAGTCCATTCCCTGCAAGTCAGTCTCTCTCTTTTCTTTTTTTCTAATATGAGTAGTAGGTGAAATTGTCATAGGTCCTCTTTTTCTCTGCTTTTAAATTAGACTTAACTCCTGCTTGGTGTTTTATGTATTTGTGTATAAAAACATACAAGGCTGTCTTATGAAGTTTTATTTGATTTTCAACAATTGAAGTAGACCTGGAAGTCTAATATCAAGTTAATACCTCTTGATTGAAATGGAGTAAATATCCTTTACTTGAGCAGCAGTGTTGGCACAGAGGGAAGAACAGGAAGCCTCTTGGGAGAGTGATTTGCAGCTACAAGTGCAGCAGTAACCTTCTCTAGTAAAATTGCTGGAATTGCTTCCAGCTAAGCCAAGCATATTTTACCTGAAGTGAAAATACTTTAAGTTATTTCAAGTTTGAAATAGAGCTGCTTTGTCTGGCAAATAGGGTTTGGCTGTTCTAAATGGCAACTGCAAGACAAGTGCTTTTCTCCTGATTGTTCAGGTGTGAAAATGAGTAGTTTCTGCTGTCAGCTGCAGGGCTTGCACAGTAAAAGTTTATAAAATTATCTCTGTGCTAAGAATCAAGCCTTTTATCTTCTGAGAAATAATATATAAAAAGACTTTTGGTTATGGGGTGTTAGCTGTGTCTGTCAACTGATAGTTGTTTGGAAAAGGATCAGTGATGATACCTTCTAAATGGTGAAAGAACTTTCTTTAGGCACTTGGAAGGAGCTCAGGAATGCAGTAAAACAGTTACAGTATGTTAGCTTATTACTGTTCCTTAGCTGAGCAATTATAATGGACTCTATGTACACTTTTAACCTGCCCGGTTGAGAGTTGAAACATGTTAGTTTTAAGTCACTTTTACTGAAATTCAGTTATTTTTTTAACCTCAACTGTGGCATGATAAAAGCCAGTTACAATGATTTAGTTCAAAAGTTGAAACAAAAGGTACTTCACTTCCTGTAGGGAATGCAGAATAGTTACCGTCCAGCTTCATTCCACATCCTTGTAGCAGAGCAGGTAGAAACTATAAGCCACTTAAATGTAAACCACTTTTAGTGGGGAGTGAACTACTTTGCGTTTCTGATAGCTTCTAGCATGTGTGCAGGTAAAATAACAGAGCAACTTACTTGTTAGTCTGATGTTGTGTGTCAGCACTGTAGTTTGAGACCTTGGAGTTGTCATGTCCACTAAGGTGTCTAACAAAGACCAAATGGTGATTTAGTTCAGAAGCAAGAGACTTAATTGGGCTCATCATTAGCAAGGAAGTGCTTATTCCTGTAGAGCTTAAGGCATGCCTAAGGACAAGCATCACAACAATAGCGAATCTCCTAAGGTAATGCAAAGCTTGAAGGGTTTCTGGCTAAGCTGTCAGTCTGCCAACCCTGTGTAGATTCTTTCCCAATTGTTTAAGTGTGCCTACATGTCTATGTATATTGCTCCTTTATTTTAAGGTATGTTGTTAATTTGGAGGGGGAGGTCTGTTGGTAGAAGAGATCTGTGACTCAGCTGAGTTTGATGCCTAGACCTTTTTTGAATAAGTGTGTGGTGTATGTATTGATAGGTGCTCCAGCACGATGTCTTGTACTAGAAGTCTGCTTAAAAATACACCTGTAGTAGTTTGTGTCCTCAAGTCTAGTAAGCACAAATGTATTTAAATCTATGGTAGAGCGAAGGGGAGTATATCTTATTAGTACAGTTGGTTGTTCTGCAATATCTTAAGTGCATTAAAACAATGATAGCTGAATGTATGTTTTCTTGTATTGTTACAGCCTTACTTCCATGTGCAGAGCTGGAGCAATACGAACAGATGATTCTTGCATCGTTCTTAAGGTGAGCTGGTTAAACAGTTTTCTGTTCAAAACTTTTTTTCTCACGTAGGACTATCCTGGTTTCATGTCTGGTATAAGAAGTAGCACAAAATCTGTTATACCAAAGACTTCAAAGCACCAAGCTCTCATGTTTGTTTGTTTGGCGTTTTTTATTTATTTAAAAGATTATTTCCCTAGTTTCCCTTTATGTTTTTAAGCATTAAGTGGTGTGGCTTTTTTAGGAAGTTCTTTAATAAAAGAACTTACTAAAAGGTCAGTAACCAGGAATAAATATTGCAGAGTTCAACACACATCCGTCTGAGATTTGTAATAATTTTGCTAACCGTGGAAAGGAACATGGAAACAACATTACTGCCTTGGTCTCTGTATATGAGTAAGGCACTGGTTTGTCTTTCAGTAGCTTGTTTTATATGGCTATAGTCAGAATACTTGCACAATCCGGAGTCTGTCATGTGCAGATGATTTTTCAGCTTTCACAATGCTTGACCTTGGAAGGAATTGGGAATTAGGTTATCTTTGTGATTTAGATGTGGAATTCCACTTTTTTTTCTTACTCAACCTAAAGATCAATTTTGAGAGCTAATGTTCAACTTTCATTAATTTATTTATGCTAGCCTCAGGTTTCTAATATATCTTATGCCAGCCTGGTAATAGAAACTGATGATATTTAATCATAATGGTGCGGTTCTGAATTTACTGATTAGAAAGTATAGTAATAATTAAACACCTGAAGGCTTTTAAGGCAGACTTTGAACAAACTTGCTGAGATCTTAGAAATCTCACTTTTGCAATGAGGTGATTTCCCAGGGCTGCTTAAATTTACCAACCCTCAGCAGCTGTTTTCTCTTTTAAAGAGTTCTGGAAGACTTCCTAAGGAAGCAGAAGGTCTTTAGGTGTGTTTGTGCTGTTAGAACAAGTTTTCAGCTGCTCAGACTGGAGGTCTTATCTGGTGTCTTAAGTGCAGATATGCAGGGAGAATGTGTTTTGTCTCTTTTGATTAGGTACAAGATTCACAACCTAAATGGTAATCCTTCTGGTAGCATCTATTTTTTTTTTTACTAAATGTAGGCAAGTCCTGTAACTCTGCTTCCTTAACTGTGGAGTGGAGATGAGATATTAATCTAATTATTTGAGCAGTCAATGGATAGGTGTTATTTCAGGTCCCCAAAAATATAACTCTGACAAACATTTTCTACTAGTGTAATTCAGTTGAAATTGGTGGAGTTACACAAGCAAAAACCTTGATGTTACTCTTCATCCATGTTCATACTTCCGTTTGATGAGGCTTAAGTCCCAGCCACTGAAGAACTGTTTTTTCTAGTATTAAGTGCTTTTTATTGAGCTTCATATAAAGAACAGATTGATTCGTTTTACTATATAAAATAGAGAAGGGGTGACAAAAGTGCTGCCATGTGAGTGTAATCAGCTTAGGGGGAATGTCAGAATGGACCTGGATTCCAAGTGGACTTCATTTCTGCTTGACCAAATATGCTACTTAGCAGTAGTCCTCCCATCCCTACTGCTAGGAGCCAGTGTGGATCAAGGAAGCCCCGAGATTATTTTTGACTGCATTGTCCTTAGTCAATCCTAGATTGCAAAATGGTAGGAGTGTTCAAGTACTTCTTGAGAACAGCTTAGATACGTCGGGTTCTTTTGTGTAGTAAGAATAAAACTCTGCAAATATGAACTTGTGAGAGGATTTTCCACTCCATCCCCCCCTAACTTTTGTGAGACTTTGACCATGGTCACTTCTAAATATTGTATAATTTTGATTGTATAAGAAGTAGCCTCCTGTAAACTTTGTAATGCCTGAACAATTGCTCAGTATATCTTTAAAACCTCTAAAATCTTTTTGTTTGAAAGTAGAAATCTAAAGAACATTGTTGAGAATTGCTCTAGGATAGCTGTTTTTTTCTTTTTTGTGTGTGTGTGAGATTCTTTATGAATGTAGCTGTACTAAACAATGGTGATGGGTGTTTTTTGTTCATGTTTTGGTTTTTAACTTTCCAGACTCTGCCGTGTTTGGTTCGAATGTGTAGTAAGGAAAGACTTCTGGAGGAGCGAGTAGAAGGAGCAGAAACACTGGCCTATTTGATTGAAACAGATGTGGAGCTCCAGAGAATTGCCAGCATTACTGACCACCTCATTGTCATGCTTGCTGACTACTTCAAGTATCCCAGCTCAGTGAGTGCAATCACTGATATCAAGAGGGTATGTTTCCTTACTCAGTTCTGAAGCTTTGAAAAATGTGCAAAACCAATAATAAATGGGCTCAGGGTATTTTTTTTATTCTGTTTAAACCTTACTCAGAGTTCCTCAACAAAAAAGTGACCAGAAGTCCAGTAGGACTTGATTCTTGATCCTTCCAGAAACCTCCTAGAAAGCTTGTACCCTGCTGTGTTATCTTTGCAGCAGAAGTCAGAAGTTAATGTCCACCTTAATATGGATGTCATGTGGCTTAGAAGACTGGCTTTGGTTGCATTTGGCTGCTTTTGGAATGGTTTGGTTTGGAAGGAACCTTAAAGTTTATCCCCTTGCCATGGGCAGGGACGTCTTCTACTAGACTAGGTTGCTCTAAGCCCCGTCCAACCTGGCCTTGAACACAGTTTTCTTGATAAAAAATCCCTTGAGTCTTTTTTTTTTCACGTCTGCCTTCTTTCTGTTGGGTAAAAAAGGAATACATTTGGTCTGAATATGGTCTGGATAGAGCCATAATTTTACAGAACTGTTTTGGCCTCAAATTCTTTAAGTTGATTTATCTGAAACTCAGCAGAGAAATTAACCATATTCTTCAGTTACTGTTGGTAAATGTGGACATCAGCTAATGGAACATCAGTTCGTTTGCGTTTCTGGTTGCCCATGGCGTGGTAGACAAAAGCCCAGTAGCTAAGCATTAACTTATAACAGATAAGAACATCACACCTGTAATTTTTTAGTGTCTAAATTAGGTATCTGTGCTTTATTTAAACAGCTTGACCATGATTTGAAGCATGCCCATGAACTGCGCCAAGCTGCTTTCAAGCTCTATGCTTCCCTGGGAGCAAATGATGAAGATATCAGAAAAAAGGTGAGCCTCTGAAAAGTGTTAGCAGTTGGGCAGAGATGTAGCTGAAAGAATTTACGCCCTTTCCAGCCCTTTGTTTTTGTTCACTGTGATGTAAATAGGTTGAAATGAGAAGGATTTCTTTCTCTGACATTAATATAAATGTCCAGATTGCACTTTCTTTGCATGGTATTTGAAGAAACATTAAGATCTTGTTATCACAAAACACAAAAGTAAAGGTTATTTATGCAAGCATCTTCACAGGGATGAACTAGATTCTCACAATAACTTGTTTTTCAATGTTATGGCCCTTGCTACTCATAAGAAATATTGTGGCATATGAGTAATTTCTAAAGCCTGTGGTCTGAGGGACGGAATATACCTCTGTTGTCATATATACTATTATCAAAGAGATGTTGGGAATTTGGGGAGTTTAATTTGTTTGTGGGGTTGGTTTTGTTTTGGTTTGTTTTTAAGTAACCCCTGGAAAGGCCTGAGTATATTGGTAAATAAATTCAAACTTTGTTACATGATTCTGAAGCAACCAAGGAGGCTTGCAGTGTCATAACAAAGCAGTTGGTGTGAAGGAAAACAAACTATTCAAACATCACAGTAAAGAGATGGGATGATTTGAGCACTTACAGTTAAACATTTATTTGGACAGTGGTGGGAAATTAAACAATAATTAAAAGCAAAATTTATTTTAGAATTAAGCATGGAGTTGCTATATTAAACATGGCAAGGGCAGGAGGCAGGAGCATTTCCTGAGTTTACTTGCTAGTTAAAGGGGAAAAACAGAAGGAAGACAGATCTGGACAGGAAGGAGGCAGGACAACACAGTGTTGACAAGATAACTCACAGGAAGATTCATCACTGGGGAGCCATTCAGGATCTCCAGAATTCATAGAATCATAGGATAGTTAGGGTTGGAAAGGACCTTAAGATCATCTAGTTCCAACTGTTTTGTTGCAGGATTAACTTCTTCACATAATAGTAAGGATTCTTCTTTTACAGTCAAAGCTTCGGGTTTTTTTACTAAGTGGTAGGGGTGTGTACATGACAAAGTTGACTGGTTACAGAAAAGCCATCTTTCATCTTGGTATAAGTTCTCTTTTATCCTAGTCGTAAGTGCTTGTGCTGGCCATATCTAAATGTGGCAGATGAACTACCGTGTATTTTTTTCCAGATCTCTCTACAACATATCTCTGTAGTTTATATGTATTGTGTGTAGGTACACATGCTCTCTTTTGCTTTAATATGACTTTAAGGGTTTTTCATATACATATGTGGATATTTG
>JBCJKH010057666.1:53116-92011 GCA_039877255.1 Loriculus beryllinus
GGGCAACCCATTCCAGTGCCTCACCACCCTCACAGGAAAGAATTTCTTCCTTATATCCAATTTAAACCTCCCCTGTTTAAGTTTTAACCCATTACCCCTTGTCCTGTCACTACAGTCCCTAATGAATGACAGAAGGGACAGAGGATATATGATTTTCTATACCTGATTATAAGATTCACTGAAGGCTGCAAGGCAAGAATGGAATTTTGGGGTGGCCTTGAAAGGAAGAAGGGATGGGGCCTTGCTGATAAACTTGGAGAACATAAACTAAGGCATAAGGGCTAATGGCCCTATATTTTCTCCTAGAGAGGAAGAACAGGACCTTCCACTGAACCTTTCTTACTCCACAGAATCCCTCTCTCTTGCCTTAAACTGGGAAGAAGTCCTCTAGCAACATGGTTTTTCAGGATTAGCGACCCTCTCTTCTTTACTGGCTTCACTGAGAAGAGTTGGTTCAAATAAAGACCAACTCAAAGAGATTCAAGGCCAGGTGCTACCTAGTCAAAGACTCATCCTAAATCAAAACAAACAGGCAAATCAGGGGCAGACAACTAAACTTTCCTGCCAGTCTTTTTAAGTTACTTATTCCCTTCTCCTCTCATACCCTGCTCTCAGGCCACATCCAGTTTGAGCTCACATCCACAAGATGCTACTGGAGCTGGGTTTCCACAAAAAGCTTGCTCAGCTCTCTCAAAATAAAGATCTCCCCAAGGTGCCTCAGACTGGGCACCAAGGACTGACTGAACGCCCCAGTTCGTGTGCACCGTTTTGGGTGACTTCCCCAGTTTTCCACCCCAGCTTCCCTCGTTAACATTGCCTAGTTTAGAATGAAGAGCATTCCTCAGTCCAAAGATGGCCAAAGGGAAAATTACAGGCACAGAAATATCACTGCAGAAAACTGACTGCATTGGCCCAGTGTCCCTCAGGAGCAGCTAAGCTGTCCTCACCCAAAGAAACTTCACTTTTAAAGAATGCCTTAGTACCTGGGAATGCTTTAGATGTTTAAATATAACATATTACACGTCTGGGTGGAGTTACATGAAAAGATAGGGCCATGCCTACCCCTATACAAAGGAACTGGCTCAGCAAAAATAAATAATAAACTATTACAACTCTGGGAAAAAAAGACAGAACAGCCTGAGGCTTTAACATGGCCCTGACTTGTATTAAATCTATAAATTGATATTGTATACATACAGAATACATGCATATAAATTCTTGCTGCTACTTCCCTAGTTCTGTAATTGTGTTGCATTTTGGAGATAATCCTGAGCTGCCAACATAGGAAGTACCCCCATAACTGAGTGGTGACAGGCCACAAACAAATATGGCATAACACAGCTGATCTGTGTGCCTGTGGCAGTGGTCAACTGCCCAGATATCCTGCAGCCAGCCAATGCAGTCACTGAGTGGGCTGCCAGATACCTGAAAATCCCAGGCATACAGACAAAAGGGACAATAAGACAAGAGATAACTTGCAAAAGATATGCTTTCTCACTAAAAATGAGGTATGAGATAATAATTCTTGAGTTCCTTTCTTGCAAGGCAATCGGTATACGGAGGTAAAATCCACATGGTTTCAAAAAAACTATCTGAGGGAAGGCTGGAGAAGTATCTCATGCTCTTATACTGTTCCCATGGAGCTGGAAATTCTGATCCCAATGACCTCAGCAGGTAAGGGACTCACCGGATAGAGCAACTGTCACTGGGCACCCCCTAAACCCACAACCAATTCAGTAGCAGTTCTGAAAGGTGAGGTGCTAATTAGAGCTTGAAGACTGAACACAGAATGATAATCGTTGAAAGTACTCAACCCACCTACATTCCCACACACTGGCACATAATACCAGTATTATGTACACTGGTAGTTTAATTCCTTCAGCTGTCAGAGAAACTGGTTGTCTGCTGAAATTTAACGGCATTCGAGAGGCAACCAAGAACTCAGCGCATTGCATTCTGCAGGAACGCTTTACCTCCTGCTTTTGAAGTCCACAGTAATATCCCTATTATATGAAGTGTATGATTTTATTCTCCAGATCAATGAGTAAAAATGTTCCTCTAAATCCACCCCTTTTTAATTGCTGAAGGTTGTAACAAATGCAACATGCCATGGTCTAGTCCTGCTTTTATAGTGAGTGTCTACACCCTTGGGGATTCAGAGGAATTTCTTCTTCAGATATAAATATATATATATATATACACCACACACATATATATTTATAAATACATTTAGGCATAGGACTATATTTATGATATAAAACGATTGCTTCCCTTTTAATACCCAGCTCATGAATAATTTGGGAAGACTGAGGTATTTTCTCCTGCATTACAAGACTTAATTGTTTGTCTTCCTCATTTATCTTTGGCTCTGATTTGCAATTTATGCCTTCACACAGCTTTCAGATATCTAACATTTCTTTTGTCCCTTGCCCATAACATTTAATTTCTCTCCCACTGATTATTTATCTCTGTAATTTAAAGCTATATTATTTAATGCTACAAGCTATAAAGTGTTTGGGGATGCCATTTGCATGAAAGATGCTGCACAAAATAGAACTGTATTGTCCTGTGACTCCAAGTTCTTCATACGTACATACCATTTCCACAATCTTAGCATATCCGTTCCGTATCAATGTATTGTTTATTTTTTCAGGATATCAAACTGTACATGCTTTGAAATATACAGAAACAGAAGCACTTTTTTTCCTGCTGAAATGTTTGATCTTTAGTGTCTCAAACTACAAGGAAGCTGAAAAAGCTTTTGCTCAAGTAGCAACAGTGACCTCTAGTGTGTTTTTAACATTTCTTCCACTGAATTTACACCCATTGTTCCTTCAACCTTTAGGGCATTATTTAAGAACAATTTTCCGGATAGTATTTGGACTAATTTTCTTATTGACTCTAGTCTATACCAGAATGTGATTCTTGGGCGATCTTCTTTTATCCTTATAATCTATGGTAAAGCAAGTGTGTCTTCATTAATGACTGTAATTATCATATATAAAGTTGTCATTTAAATGAGCAATCATCTCTCTCTCACGCACACGCACACACACACAAATTGAGCTTTATTTGTAGCAGGAATTGAAATTTGGCTAAATATCCTATTTAGCTTCAAGCAGTAAACATCAGGAGCACAGATTGCATTGGTTGACAAGAGTTTGTCAGCCAAGACCACAGTTGGGGTTTTTTTCCCTCCCCTATTTCTACTTTTTTTTAAACCATACTAGTCTGTACCACGCACAGATTGTCTTTCAAATGAGGAATGTTGCAAGAACACTCCATAGTGCATACAACTGTTAAATTGGCACTGCTGTCACTAAGCCTATGTCAGCACTTCCAATCTAAGCTGCTATTTTCAGGAGTTTAAAATTCAGTTACATGAGCCGTTATGTACTGGCACTTTATGCACGTGGCCCTTCAGGGAAGAAGGTTATTCTGAACTAGAGAAGCATGTGTTGGCGTTACTGGTGCATCTGTGTGCGTGCGGGTGCTTGGGCACTGGCACGTTTTGGAGGTGGGTTGCAAATCTTCAGGCCTGACCACTGAGTCCTGTTAAACTTTTAGAAAAGCAACTAAAAGATCTACTTACAACAGTAAGCTCCTTTCCCCTTCCTTCTACAGCTATCAAAGCCAGCCTTTCCTTTCAATAAAATGTCCCTCTAAGCTCTTTCAGTTTCTAAGAAGAGAAGTGAACTGGTGATGAAGCTGGTCAAGTTTTGTAGTCATCAGATGAAACTCCTCGCAGGTTAAAGAGAACAGAACTGGGGATACATTTTAAAAGCAATGTGCAGACCGTGTGTGTACTAATGAGGAAAACTACAGACACAAAGAGTGGCTGAGCCAACTTACATGCTAACAGAAACCTGTATTCTGCACCCTAAATGATGTTTGTCACATGGACGCCAATATTTTAATGCATGACCCTGGTTTTATTCTTTCCTTTCTCTTGGAAACACCTTGTCATAATGCTTTCCCTGAGCCCCAGTTTAGCCAGAGTTCATGCTTTACCTTAAGCAAGCGATGTCAGTGCAGCTATTTATGTGCCTAGCAGGCAGATCCTCAACCAGCTTGCTGTGGCTCCTATTGTACATCGCCAGCAAAAGAGCATCTCCCATTTCTTTGTTTCAGAGGCAGAGATCCTTGTGATTGATGAAATCACTGCAACGCATTTTTAAGAAGAGAAGATGACAAACCAGGACTCCATCTTTCAGTCATGGTGCTGAACTTTCAATTTTCCTTCCCACAAATGTGTGAATTAGGGCCAGTGATCGGCTTAATTTGATTCCTCTGGCTTTTCTCAAGTAGTGACAGCACCCCAATGCCATTTTTTATATTAAGGGTGCCTGGATCCACTCAAGGCAAGGGAGGAAAAGCTTTGCTCACATATTTAGATGAACAAATGAGCTTAAGAAATCCAGGAAAAAGATGCAAAGGGATTATAATGTGTAGATCTTCAATGTGCTGATTGCACTGCTGTGGAGGAGGAAAGCCAGGTTTCTGCTAGGTTAATGGAAGGGAAAAAGAGCAATAAGGAAAAAAAATGGAAGCTGCAATGGTCCAGACGGGTCTCATGAAGGGCCTGGACCTACATTCCTTGCACACCTTGATGAAAATCAGGGCTTGGTATTGAAAAATGAAAATCAGTTTACAGCAGCGCAGAGCAGATGATGAGAGTGGTACTGTACTTGCAGCCTCACAACAGGGCAAGAGTGATACATTGCCCGGCTACTAGATGCTGGCAGACACACACCTCAAGTAGAAGAAAACTATGTTGCAGAGGTCAGAAAATAAGTGGGACATCCTGGCTCTAGCATATTAGGGGAAAAGGGTGGTTTTGTGCCGGGCCAACCTCAGGTTGGTCCAAGTAAGAAGACAGGAATGTAGCCAAAGATAAGAACATGAGCCTTTCCCACAATTTGGAGTGAATCCAGTGTCTCCAGCAGCCCTTGACCATGGTCTTGTCTTCACATTGGGTCTTCTTCAGTTTGTATTCCCCAAACCCGGCATTGTTACCATTCATGCCTGCCATACTTTTCTTGAGAACCTGCTGCACTGAACTGAGCCCTACCTCAGCAGAGAACATCTTGCTTTCAGGCTGATCCTTCCTCTCCAGCTAAACAAAATCCCATATCAGGCTGAACAACATTGTCCGAAGAACACTGGTTTCTCCTAACAGCAAAGCACAGCTCCTGGAGTTTTCAGAGCTTTTCTTCTTCTCCCCTTACCCAGTCTGCAAACAGCATAAATTAGTAATCAAAAAGATACAGCCCTCTGAATCTTTTATGATGGTGTGAGCAAGAGAGAACTTTGCAGACCAAAGGCTCTAATACACACATATTTGTAAAGGTGGCTTTTGTTTAATGAGAACAGTGAGAAGGCTGGAGGCTTGTCCCTGCCCTCACCTGCTCTTTGTGAGTTAATTACAATCTGAGCCGCCTGTCTCGGGGTCTTTCTTCAGGGCACTTCCTTACACAATACCGCAGATCTACAGCAATTATCTCCAAAATCCCTTTTATTAATTACTTTTAAAACACCCACATGCAAAAGAAGGTGTGCTGGAGCTCCACCTAACTTGAAATGCTGCCGGAGCACATGGTTCTTGGTATTTCTTTCTTTCTGCTCATCTCCCAGAGTCAGCATATATACGTGCACGTGTACATACTGTGTACGCTTACTGTATATATTGAGCAGGCAGATCTATGCACAGCCTCTTGCAGCAACAGAGTGGAGGGAGCCCACACCGCACATTAGTAACCACGCATCCAGCCTTTATTCCTCCGATTTAAGAAATCTGGAGTGACCACTGAGATCTTGCTTAAAGCAAAGGCTCTCAGCAGACAAATTTGGAAAACCTAACCTCTTGTTTTGTGCTCGGTGCAGACGGCAACCTCCCCCTCAGAGCAGAGACCTGTGGGTTTCAGCTGGACTGAATCAAGCTCGTAGTTTCAGGTCATTTCCAGGAGAAGGGCTGCTCTGCTCCAGCCTGAGGTTCCTCGGTCTGGTAGCTGCCTCTGGCATGTCTCAGTAATAGAAACCCAGGGAAAAAATGGGGCCAGGAAAGCACAATTCATTCCTGGTTACATTGTCTTGCTTCCTAAAATCAATGGCTCCAGGATTTCCTGACCTGGAGGTTCCACCTACATCATTAATAAGCACCAGTAGTCCTCTTCTAATAAGGTTGCCTAATCCCATTATTTTATTTATCAGGAATGAATTTATTCTTCAGGTCTCTTCAGCATCCTGTGCCGATGAGTAGCACAGTTTCATTATGTGTTGTGTGAAAAAGCACTTCCTTTTGGTCTTGTCTTCTCAAACTCTCTGTTTTGATCATTTCTGGGTAAATTCTTGGTTTTGTATTTACTTCTTTCTAGGCTGAAAGCGCTGCATAGAGGGATCTATGGACCAGCAAAGCCCACTCACATCTGTCAGACAAGAGGAACTTCAGGTCTTCTCCACCACAAACTACAGAAGGCATTGATGTGAGAGAGGTGCTCTAACCACTAAGCACATGTACTGCAATCCATGCCAGCTTCCACAATTATGACAGGATTTCTAAAAACTTCCATCGTACCTCAGTGCACAAGACCCTTGGGATAGGCTCAAGAGGGCAACAGCACTGACCAACCACAACCCTGGTTAACACAAGCTTTGTGGAAAGGATGGAAATTGAAAGAGGCGAGAGAAAAGTAAAACAAAAATAGCCCAATTTGCACATGTTTGAGCCCTGATTCACAAAGAGCTGAAGTTGTGATTCCCTAAGTTAAAAGAAATGAAGCCACTGTTCCTGGTGTCAGGTCTACAAACACAAACACTAGCTTTATGTCAAAATACTGGCAAAAGGATGCACATTACTGGTTTGTAAATAATAGTGTTCATGACTGCACTGAAAAAGCCATTCTCTCAGCCATACATGCACAGAGGAGCATCCTCCTCCCTGCTAAGAACATGCAAGTCCACTGCAGAAGAGTGATGCTTTTCCCAAGAATATCTGAGGGAAGGTCTGGCAATGATGGCATCTGATTTGGAAGAGCTTCCCTGAACATCTTTTACACTTTTTACACTTTTTAAAGGTAGGATGAAGTTTAAATCCTTTAGTTCATCCTTTAAAAAGGACTGTCATTTCTTTTCTTTAACTGGATTAATAATAATAATAGGATTAATAATAATAATTGGATTTAATTGGATTCTTTCTCCAAGAAAGAAGGAAGAGTTGGGGATGCGGTGGGAGAGGTTCAGTATTTCAATGGAAAGGGAATAATGGCAGAACCGGAAGTCTTCCTTATTATAAACTAAACATTGATGTATAGAAGACTAACTGTATTATTTTTCCTTGCTCTCTCCCCCCATAGGTATTTTTCTCCCATGCATCTGATTGCATTGCCTTGCTCAAGTTAAGTGTGATTTTTCTGAAAACCAGACTTCAGTCACTTTCTAAGCAAGAAGAAATCGTACTGGCTGCAAAGGTATCAATATTTCATCGGGTCTTTGTTCAGCACTGGTTTTAGCTTTTCTTAATGGTGCACTTTACCAGGCAGCTTTTTCATACATCATTAAACAGCAGCTATAGCACTTGTGCCCTGTTTCTGATTTACCGTAGATAGTAATGTTTAAGATCACATTAAACACCACACATGCTCTCAGCTATTTGAGCAACATCAGAGTAATGAACAGTCAATAGTCTTACTAAATTAGTACCCTTTGGAGCTCTTGTTACTGAATCAAATAAGTATCCTTGGTCCTCTGGTGAAGGCAATTCTAATGTGAAATAATGAATTTAGTGTCTAATCAAAACTTAGGGGTTCCTTTTCCCTTCTGACTTTCAAGAGTAAATTATATAAATTATGTAGAATAGATCTAATACTTCCAGCACCCAAGTCCTGCAAGACACTGCTGAATAATTACCATGAGTAACTGGGATGCCACGGTCCAGCCACACACTAATAAAACCTGTGAGAGAGATGAAGGTGGAAGAGCTGCTCTGGGGTTACAGACCTCAGACAAGAAAATGAGGTCTGTGTTCACTTTCCAGTTCTGTCAGAGGGTCTGGACAAAATGCCATGTAACCTATTTGTACCTGTGCCTCCTCTCTGCAATGTGAACATAACCGCTTCCTAATCCTGATCTGATCTATTCAGTACCTGTTTAGAAACACGGGAAAAGGCTTTTACTCAGTAGGTGCCCAGCGCCACCAAATCCTCATCATTTATGTCTAAAAATCTTGCTGTGATTAACTGCAAGACTTCTCTTAACTAGAACGAAATAAGAGGTGGAAATAAAGATAAAATACAACTAATCAGCAAATAACTTGCAGACCCTGGCCAAGGGTATTCTAAACACGGGAGCACGGCACTCACCTCCCTGAACCTAAGCATGAAGCACATTTTCAGTTGCTGATCTACACTGGATTCCACATTACTGCCACCCAAGTATATATGTAGAAAGCCAACTTCACATTCCTTTTTTATTTTATAACTCATAACCCCTATATAGGCATGAAGAGCTATGCGTTCGCACTGATCTCCATAGAAACAACACAAGGCTCTGAAAGAACAAACCGTACCTTATAATCTAGGAAGCAGATGCTTTAGGAAAGCTGTGCCATTGGCCTATGGGACAATAACAGAGGTAATAGAATTTATGCTAAATTTAGAGGAAATTATGTTTTCTCTTCCTTGTCTTCTATTTGCAAAATGTATCACCTACCAATAACGTCATTAGCCTTTTAAAGCGCTCCATGACTCCTTGCAAAGAAAGCACTGTATTTTTGTAATGAAAATTTATGTTTCAGAAGAACAGCTCTGTGATGCAGCCTCAATGTTCTTTACAAGTCACTGTTCCTATTCTTCATACTATCGCTCTCTTAATCAGGATGGCCTGGTCTTACATAAATAAGAACACGGTGTGAGGGTTGTATGTAAAGGCTCACTACGCCCGAGCAGTTTTCCAATTTATCATAAAATAGTTTAAAGTTTTGAGGGAAGTGCTTTCAGTTCTAGGGAAAGAATTACAAATCTCTGAGTTAGGCTCTATATACCTTTTGAAAATCCTCTTCTCTGCTTTCCACCTGGTCCCAGCAGATGACAAACAGGACTACAGCGGTGGCCTCTCTTAAACCCATCTCTCAAATGTTGAACCCCAAAATAGAATGAAGCATAAGACACCTCATTCATGCTTTGGAGGTTCCTTATAAAGTTAATAACATGCACTTCCATCAAAAGCAGTGAAGTTCTCCTTTTGTGTAATACTCCAGTGTATCATGGCTAACTTTAATTGTGAGATGCTATTAGGGCCACAGATACTTTGACCCTCATTATCACCCACCTCCCTCATAGTTTTCAAAGGGAATTTTCATTGAGGTTGGGCACCAGCAAACCTGGACATCACTGGAAATCCCAGCCTAGTTATTGGTTCTGAAACACACAAGATGATTATCTATGGTGTAAGAGTCTAAGCATCCCAGTTTCATATCTCACCTAAACATTCAGGAGGAAATCCACAATGACTCTTGGAAGCCTCAACAACTACTTTATTCTCCGCATAAGGCATAATGTCTCTCTCAGCCAGTTTTGCTCCCTAGATTTCATGTGTTTTCTCCAAGAGTCTCACCCAGAGACTTTAAAAGAGTTGTTCCACATGTAGTTATTATAACATCAACTGGATGAACCACTGTGCAGAGTTGCCTGCCTCCCCTTATACAGCAAAATACAGCAAGTTGAAATTTTTTCCCAAAAACCTTTCCATTTCCTTTTGCAAAATGCTTCTATTCGCATTTTAATCTCTCCATCCCTTTCTAAAGGAATCTCTTTTCTGTAGTAGTTTAAAACTGTGGCAGTTCCATATGAAATTAAACAAGTATCAACCAAAACCAATTGCATTTTTCCTTGCCTTTGCAACAGTAGGGTTAAAACACTGTCATTACCAGTTGTGTGTGCTTGTGGATGGTGGGGTGGTGATAGGGAGCATTTTAAAAGAGGAGAAAACAAAATCATTTCTCAACCAGCTTGTCTAGACTGTTTAGCCAAAACCCCACTGTAATGTAGGTGTGCTTGTTTCTTGGCAGTAACTTCCCTTTAAGTTGTAGTTTATGAAGAGACTGGTGGTATTAATGCTTCCCGAGATGCTTCACTGCACATTTCCCTTGGAACCAGAAGTGGTACAGATGGATTAGCACAAGAAGATGTTTCTGCAGAACAGCACAGCTTTGGCAGCACACTGTGACTATGCAGCTGCACCAGTAGCAGACCTGGGCAAGGATTATTGCAGGACACCATGTGCAGCATGAGGTCCAGGACTGCTGTGCTACAGCCCAATGCAGCTTGCTCAGAGACTCAGTTTAAAACAATCATGAGCTGCCACAGGCTTTCTCCCGAAGTGATTCCAAGTCAAGAGGAAGATATAATTGATTACAGCAGGCTGTGGATGAAGCCAACACAGGGGAAACAGAACTGATACTTATCATAAATAAGGAGGTTGGTTTTCTTTCTTGCCTTTGATTGATGTTGTCATTTGCTTGTGATTCCTTACTATTTTGTCCTGTACAAGGCTTAACTAGAGAGCCTCGAAGACAGCAACTGCCCAGGAGTCATGCTTGAATGAAGAGAATTACTTTGATGTTTTCCACCAACCCTTGTTTTTTGGGGCTCTTAAAACAACGATGATTCCAACCCCCTTCTCATGCCCAAATCCTGAAAAGATATACACCTTTAACTTTGCAGGCAGTTGTTTGTCAATTCTGGATTCAATGGGAATGCAAAACAGCAGCACAAGCCTTTGCACGTTTGGGACCTTGAGGGCTCACAGTTCTATTAACAGCAATAATTCGCACAGACTAATCCATGAAGAAAGTCAAACTCGGGCTTTGGTTTCATTGCCTTTAACTGTAAAAACAAACAAACAATCACTAAAAACACCCTTTACTATATGAAGGTCTCATTCTTTTACAGGGATCTCCCAGAGCCACTTGCACTCTCTGAAGGCTGCAGCTCCTGGCAGGCAGAACATCTATTGTGAACCCCCTTGGCTTATGCAGGCATGCAGTTCATCGGAGAGAATGCAAGAGGTTTCCTAACCTTCACTGGTAGGAAGGTTCCAGTTTCCTTCATCCTAACACATAAATCCATATTTACTCTTCATCTGACAAGCCTGTGAAGGGTTTATATATCCTTACAGGACTATCCAAGGTTCTACATGTCTCTCATCCTGCATAGCAATCCCAATTGTACACAACACTTAAAGTTTCAGATCCATCAACCTGTCATCCCTGCTATCCACATGCAGAGAGGTTTTGGCTCAAGTTTTAAGTTTATGAGCGAGATTAAATCAGTGCTAACATTGGGTTCACATTTAGTTCTTTAGAATAGCCATGTTCTTGCAAGATTTTGATCTCAGCAAGACAAGAACTCTGGGAGATGAGCTCCTGTCATGAAGTTTCCAAGGTCTGTAATGGGTGGAAATCTCCTAGGACACATCCTAACAATTTATCCCATCTTTCAAATACATGACAGAGCACAGAGGATTCTGGTTGTCTCACTGAAACCTGTAGAAATACACGTTAACAAACCTAAAACTCCTACCCCACAAATTGCAGGGAAGTACTCAATATGGGGGAGTCAGGCCCAGTCCCGTTCTAAGGTACCAAAGCTTTCCAGGAGAGCATGATATATTAGTAAGATACAGCACACTTTTCTTTATCGGCTATGAAAGATTGCATGAGATTTAATATTCCTTTTTATTACTGGTTGTAAAATGTTGTTCAAAAGCTTAATAAAAAGCAAAATCTAAAAAAAAAAAAAGAAAAGAAAAAGAAAAGAAAAGGTATTTCTGAGCCAAGTTCATCCAAAGTCTAAGAGAGACATCTGGGAGGTTACTGCAAATACTTTACAGTAATATTCATTCATCCAGTTTTAAAGGAATTGGATTCAATTACGTTTTCACCTTTTTCATGTTTCCTTCCTGTTAGTGTTCTAGGGAACTGTGCTTTCGGAGGGAATAACCCCTAATGAAGCCCTGAAGAACTGACAAAGTGTTCTAAGTACATTGGCCGTGAATAAAACTAGATGCCTGCTCCTAAATGCCTTGTTTATCCAGTCAAAGACAATTGACACTTCACAGCCTGTTTGTCCAGTCGAAGCTAAACAACAGACCTTGAACACGTGGCACATGCAAGGAACAAGGAACAGATCCCTGATTACTTAGGGAGCACACACACTTGGAAGAATCATGGCGGCAACTTTTGCCTGCCCCTGCCCTGCTGATGCAAATGGGAATATCACTGTTGACGTCTGTGGAAAGGGATTATACCTTCAGGAGCAAGAAACAAAGAGGCAAAATAAATAAATGGTTTATGCCTAATATTTAGCAAAAGCCAAGTTGAGGCATGCGTGGCAAAATCTACAAGCTGTGCATTCAGCCCGAGCAGCCAAAGGCAGCTGGCTGTGCAAGCAGGAAACACTCCCGTACGCATCTCTGGCTACAGAACATGGCCCACTTGCCCACATTATAGCTAGCTTGGGGACTCCTAAGCTACAGTGAGTATTTATGTTCTTATTTTAAAGGTGCATCCACTGGCAGAAAGCCCTACCCCTCCTTTACTCAGCTCCGAGGAGGAGCCGGGCTCACGTAGCTGTGACGCATGCAGCTGAGCGAGTATCCACGCAAGCTTTATAGCCACATCTGTAACCTTTCAGGGCACTACAGTTCCTTGCCAGATTGTGAAGATGGAGGAAATAATGCACTGCACATGCTCAGGTCTCAGCAGCTGAATGTACACACATAGGGGATGTCAGTACAAAGGGCCAGATCCTCCAGCTGCAGTGTATCAGCCCAATTCCATGTGAGGGTTCCCCAGTTTTCAATCTGGCCCATGAGAGCTTACAAACAAGGCTCAGAATCATTTCCTGAGCTCAGAATGTTTACCCTCCTGATTGGAACAGGGGTGGATTGAATTATCCAGAGAAGGAGATTTAAATGTTCAGTTAATGAAATAAACCTCTATCTCACAGGTTCACGTACTTCTAAAGGCATTTTTGGATGCTGTTGTCCAAACCGGTATTTTCACTTCCTGTGGTCTGGGTAGAATATCTGATTTGAAGAAGCTATCATAAACACAAGAAGAAGCATGTAGGAAAAGGTTGTCCTCTTGGGATCAGCCACTTCACAGCACAGACCAAACCAAGCTCAGAAGTCAGCTAGACTATGTTGGCTACAAGGAGGCTCCCTGGAAATTGTCTGACAAATGAAGACAGAAACCCTTCCATTCCCTAAACAGTCCTTGTGAAGGACTGACTATTAGGGATGAATGACTTTAGAGAGGGTTGGGTAAGAAGGAAAGACACAGGTATTACTACAGCTGTGCACTATTTTTAATATCTTTTAAATGGAGAGTATCTACTGCTACTACATCCATCACATTTAGGCTTTCAAAGCACCTAAACCAAGCTGCTGCTCTGATTAGCCCTTTGGGCAAGCCTTCTTCTTCCTACCCTTCGGCTGTACACACCCCTTTTTGCATCAAAATATGGATAAAAGCTGGCTAACAGCCTGGAAAATATAGCATCAGCTTAAGTTAGTGCTGTATCTCTTCCATCAGCTGGACAGATCAAACAGATATTACTGGACAACTGATTTCTGTTAGCAAAGATAGTTTAATGCAGGTTTGCATCCCTCCTCCTTTATCCTTAGATAAATGGCATGACAGAAGGGAAAATTGCTTCCTGTCCTCCAAGAAAACCTAATGGGAGGAAAAAAAATCGAATATGCTCATATCATTGCCAATAGCTGTATTAACTTCAGTTGAAGCAATATGTTCTGGATGAAAGGGATGAGATAAAAGTAAGCAGAGATATTACCCCTCCATCTCATGGCAGATGGGCAGATTCTTCTCTCAACATGTTCTGCTGAAAGCAGTGGGCATGTCTGCAGCCCAAGCGCACAACCTCAGCGAAGAGTGGGAGTTTGATCTGCTTTGCCAAGTCTGGGTGCCTACAGATATTAACCTCTGAGCAAGCTGAGGAGACTTACTAGGATGAGGTGACAGGACACCTCATCCTAAAACAGACACCTGTACCAGGTTGGATAAACCCCAGCAGTTCCTTGGCTATGAAAGAAGCCGAGACACAACATCACCATATAAACTTCTACAACAACCGTGCTCAAAGGCAGGCAAGATGAATGCTATGACAGGTATTAATCAGGGATGGAGTTAATGCTCAAAGATTAATCTGCAAATTTTGAGCACTGTCATTTATCACAATTACATTCAAGATGGAACACCTAAGAAGTATTCCATGGTTTTTATTCCTAAAATAGAAATTAAGAAGAAACTCTTCCCAGACTTTGCTTTAGGAGTTTTACTTCTGCTCCCTCTTACTTCTGGCTTGGCCAGAAATAACTTTCTTTTTTGTTGTAGTGCCTAATTAACCCATCTTATGATATCACTGCTTTTGACAATGTCAACCAGTGAATGAATATGGCTCCTAATATTCTGACCTTTCAGGTTATTCCCAGAGGTAGCCAAGAAAACCAAATAGATATAAAGTATTTAAAAACATAATTGTGACCGTATTCTCAGGCAGCAGTTCTCTAGCTCATGGCAGAAACAGGCTGATACGCTACACCAGTATTTTCCAGCATGGAAAACCAAGGCAAACATAGCAACCTGGGCTGATAGGTTGGGGGTTTTTTCCCTGTCTTTAAATCCTAAGTGTTCCTATCTTGCATTTCTCAAGTCCATTTTCCCCATGTCAGCCACCCCTTTGAAGACAGTCAATTTCACTATTTAGCTCGCAAGAAGCAGAACTGTTTGATTTCAACCCAATTTCATTTCCTCCAAAAATGAAGAATTAAACCCAGGAGTGATTTGTGTCCAGTGGCTTCCTGCTAGAAATGCAAAGTATTTGCAAGCTTGGACAATGACTGCTAAAAGCAACGGGCCAGATTCACCTTGGCACTGCTCTATTTCTACGCTGCCATAATAGCACTTTAATCAACAAGCAGAACTGGCATAAAGCACTGATGCATCAGGCCCATCATATAGAGTACACCCACTTAATCAGGTAATCAACTTAATCAGGACACTTCCCAAGGAACCAAATTAAGCCTAATGACACCAAGTGGCAAGGACTGCTGCTTAATTGGGATAGTAATTCTGCTTATGGTAATTGGGATGCCTGCAGGTGATTAAACGGTACTGAGCTAAGAAGAGACAATCTCTGTGATGCTCAGAGCCTGTCAGTGATTTGTCTTTCCTCAAAAGCCTCTGTCAACAGCGGATCAGCAAAACAAAACTTTTATAATCCTCTCATTTGGGCACTCTTTGAATAGAGCATTTCAAGAGGGAAACAGGAACACAGAAGCGAAAGGGGAAAACACCCAACAGATTCCTTAGGTTAGTCCAAATCTGACACTATGGCTAACATCAAAACACCCCACCAAATAACATCAACAACAAATAAATGAAAACAGTATCAATATATACTGGCAGACCTCTGTCTGGAGGAGACAACTTTCAGTCATTAACAGCTACACTCTGCCTGCCTTTTCAAACATGCCTGCAGCTGATGTTTCACAGCACAGAAAGAGTTCAGTGAAATGGAAGTGCTCGGACTCAGGCAAAGTGAGGACTTCTTACATATTAGACACATGTGAGGAGCAAAGGAGGGAGACCCAGAGCTGCTACCCAACCTATTTTATAGCACAGAAATGAATGATTTGCAAAGTACAAATAAAGAGATGGAAACCCGCAATTTAAAAATACTTCTTGTAAAAATGCCTTATTTTAAACATCTCTAATTGCTATCCAGAGTAGCCATGAGATGTTCTAAAGTTAAAATCTGCCCTTCCTTTGAAATAGCTGTTGGAAATCATAAAGCTATTCTGGAACTAGGCTGCTAATACAACAGCAGCCTCCAGAGTCATCACACCAGGCACAGAGGAGCAGTGTTTTCAGAGTCCATACTGAAATGACCATTTTAACATGCTTTTTTCTTTCCACTTCGGACCATGCACTTAGTCAACACGAAGGGTCTTGCACAGCACTCCATTTAGGAAAACACGGGGATGAAGTGCAGTTTCTTTTACACAGCTTGTTTATTTGCAAAACGGAAAATGCCTTGGTTTGTTTTCATTTTCCTCATTCTCTCTTACAATGTCACCACCAAAACTGCACACTGTTATGGCATGGTTACAACACCTTTCTTTGCAGTTTTACACCAAGATATACCCCTGCTACTTCTGTTCACCCACCCAAGGCAGTAGACACTAAAGCTCCCTGGAACCGAGTGCTTGGAGAGCACTCCTGCATCAAGAGCTGCTTGTCCTCACTGCCATCCTGAGCGAAGGATGCTCCTTAAGCCCTCTGCCCTCTAAGATGTACCCAAGTAAAGAATAATGTATTTTTTTTTTTTACTTTAGAGCAAAGAAAGGCCTATCCAAACTAAGATTTGCACCCATGTCTCTCCAAAATATGTTTGTGAAAAGGGAGAGTTTGGAGTATGGCCCACTCACATGCATTCAGAAACAACAAAGAGTGAACTAGGAGCTGAAGGCAATGGCAGTCAGAAGGCAGGGACCCTGTGCTACTTTTGCCTTTGACAGCTGCGATCACCTCCTCATAACCCGAGATCACCATCAAGTTGGAGCCAAGCAACCACATAAAGGATGCTTTTGGATTGCTTGTTAACAGCACCCCACGTGAATTTGTATGTGTATGTGTACATGTGTGTTATCTGGTTTTCACGGCAATGCAGGGAAATCCTCATGCTGATATATTTGATCATATTTGCCAATCATCTTGCTGTTGGGGCTTGACAGTGTCCCTCATATGCAATACTCCACTTTTCCTTCAGGAAGGCAGACCTGCATCCTACTGCTTGGCTATTTTTTTTTTCCTGGGCTTTGCTATGTCTTTCGTCACATACTTCATGATTCAGTGTGCTCGATATACACCTGTTAGTTTTCACGTAAGCTGCTCTTTACATGATGCTTAGTACTGAATATTACAAAGGATAACTTGGTCCTACCTCCCTGAGCATTTAAATCTACTTGTTCCTGATTTATTACCTTGTCATGTTATTAGCTTCATTAGAGGAATGAAACAAGTGTGTGTGCAGTGTGAGAGTAGAGGAGAAATTCAGATTCCAGTTTCCCTGTATCCAGTTGCAGAAATTCCTGAAAAAGGGAAAGAGAATGAAGCCCTAAAAGGTGAATTCTTAACTCTCTAAACATCTCCAAATGGACAGACCTCTGCCTGTTTGTGCTCCTCAGACTCAGTGTACACACGAGGTTCCCCAGAGGACTGCCAACAGGGAACAGCTCTGACATGCTTCCAAAGCTACAGCATTTGTGTTTCCTGCTTCCTACTGAGCACTCCAGCAGGAATTTCCCCTTCATTCCCTGACAGTTCCACCAGGCTCCAGGAAGCAACCAGCAATTGCAAAGCATAATTGCTCTTCACTAAAAATCCCCCAGTATGGTCAGAGTGGCTAAGAGAGCACCACTGCAGTTGTGGTCATTGGGAGATGCAATCTGCCATCTGAACTCATGGACTCGGCGCTCCCATTCCCTCCTGCTCTCTGCTTTTGCCTGTTTTGCATCACATCCCATGAAGCCAAAAACTTGCACAGCAGTTGCTGGTGAGCCTGGCGAGATGACCCCCTCCCCCATTAGCACTTACAAATACAATAAATAAGTTCTAATAAACATATCTTCAAATCAAAACCATTTTGAGCTGCTTAACTGAGTGCGTATCTAGTCCTTTGTACACATATTTGTACAAAGTGTTGCCTGTAATTTTAAAGATGCTTGCCTCAGGGAGGTTTCGTTTTTCCATTGAAGTCCCCTTGATTTACTGTACGCAATATGTTACAGCTTCCTTATTTGCTCCTTTGGGACAGTTACTGACAGTAAATCTCTATTAAAATATTCTTCCATATGGTTGCATGAAAATTTTATTGCAGTGAGCCTGAGGCTGAAGGTCACAGCTGAGTAGCTGCAGTTAAGTATTGCAGTCTATGGACTCTGAGGTACATCTGTTCTGGGAGCTGGAGCAAAATTAGAATTTTACTGTCAATAGCAGTTCTCCAAAACTAGTTCCATTTGTTTACCATCGCAGGCCCATAGCAAGGCAATACCCGCCATCTACGCGTTACAGGCCGCTGTGGCTACATGATTTAGGTCTTTAGCTCTGATCCAAAAATTACAGAATCTGGAGGTCGCTGGAGAGAGTCCCTAATGTATATTTCATTTATGAGACATGAAAATTTAATTCTCTCTCACGTGACTTGACTCTATCGCTTGCTTACACGCTTTTTGGCGTGGGCTTCCCTGCTCATTGAAAGCTTTTTTGGGGGCAATACAGTGCAGAAACTTTATAAATGACACAGAAGTATGATTTTTAATCGACTACTTGCAAGCAAACGGCCGGCTACAGAACACTTTGCTGTTGTCCGCACAATCAGGTCGAGAAACACCCCCATAATGTTATCAGACCACGAGGTTTGGGTGCTCTCAATCTGCTGGTACATGAGTTAGGCTCCTGTTGTAGAAATACCCCAGGTTTGTACAACTTGGAAAGCTGCTTGAAAACAACGTTCCACTGTGGAGGACCACAGTGTATCAGGGTGTTAGACTGCTCTAAACATTACATTTAGCAATTGCCGCCAGGGTCAGCCAAATGTTAATCTACTGCTTGTATTTGTTTGAAATAAAAAAGGAAACATCTAGGCATACTTCTAAGCCCATCTTGTTTAGCAATATGACATCTATCAGAATGGCTCCGAGCCAAACCAGGCCTTTCCAATATGCGGCGTAATTTGGAATTTCTAAAAGAGAAATCAAACCTAAAATGCATCTGTGATTTTAACCTCCGTTAACAACATTTTTTAAAAGGTTACAGCATCCAGTTTGATGGCATTGTGGAAAACTGCCAGCTGAGAGAGCTGAGAAGGTCAGGAACGGAGTGAGTTTTTGAGACACTAAAGCCTGTTAGAGAAATACAGTAATTTGGAGAGCAGTCAGCAGAGCTCCAGTCCCCTGGGGACCTGGACTGGAGATGCCATAGAAGAGGATTTCACCGCTGAGAGTACTTGTCCTGACCTTCTGGGATGGAGGCAATTTTCTGAATGCAGGAACTGGACAGGAGAGCTGGCAAAGGAGGAGGTGAGGAAAGTGTGATTTATACCATCTATTCTCAAACAGTAACCTCCAGTGAAACTTGGGTCACTGTTGAGAAGCAGTTTCTTGAATAAGGAGATGTGATGACTGGTTTGTACCACCTTTGTATGGGCTGAACTAGCCATTTTCTGAACCAAAAGATGAACACCACTGCACGCATGGCATCAGCCTAAATTCACAGTGTTACAGTATATCTGGATGCAAGGATATCTTGGAAGCCTACAGGATTTTTTTTATGTTGGGGTGGGTTTTTTTTTTACAACAGCTATTTCTAGATTGATGTCCGTGCAAGAATGCACTTTCACTGCAAGAACAGCATCCAAAACCAGGCATGGCATACACAGCAAATGTTAAATAGCTAGAATTTCAATTTCCAACCTCGCTATTAATTGCTGTCTTAAAATCTTATGTGAGTTAACCAACTGTTAGCTCTCCACCGAAACTGCAACACATTTCCACATCCAGAATACACATATGGCACATGGGGAAGTCATCTTCCTTTCTGGTGGCCAGCTATAAGGCATGAAGAGTGGTTTGGCTTGGTGCCTCATCAAATGAAGAAGAAGATACTCTTAGAACTGGGAATCAGTTCTCCAATAGCATCTGACAGGTCTTGTCATAGGGACAACAACATGCTTCAATCAAAAGCAAGTTTTGAGCTGGGAAGGTGGAGTTTTTAAGCAACCGCCTGGCTACTAGTTATTGGTTCATTATGGGTTTCAAATGATACAGAAATATATCTTGCAATGGAGAACCTATCATGGCTTTTACAGGTAAGAGTTAATGCTAATTAGATGTTTTGTTACTCACAGGCTTAAATAGTTTACTTGAATCTTATTTTTCAAAGTAGGACAGTCATAAACTTGCCATAATGCTTTACCAAAACAGACATGTACTATGAGGAAGTGAAACAAATTCCCCACCGCTCTCTCCCACACCCTGACAAGCTGATAAAAATGATATTAGGTGATTAAATGTAGAAATAAAAAAAAGGAGGCAGACATAATGATAAACTGTAATGAAGTCAAACAGCTGGCAGACTCCTTGGTGAATTTGCCACCTGATGACTTGTACTAAGATGCAGGCAATGCCCCCAGCTCTCCGATCAGATAGCAGCCCCTGGTATTCACACAGAACATTGCCTCCCGTTCATTAATTGGCTCAATGGAAACCAGCACTTTTGCTATAAAGACAGAAAACATCAATTTCATATATGTGCATCTGAGGAGAGAAAGAAAAAATAAAGGAAGAAAATACAGTCCTCTAAAAAATCCACAGTAATACAAGCTTAATGCTCTTGAATGAATCCTGGCTAATTTGCAGGTTGAGATTGGACTCAAAACCACCAGTCTCATCTAAAACAATAAAGGCTTTGCTTCTCTTCAGCTTGAGAGGAATGCATTTCCAGTTTTGATTCTGAAATATAGGAATCTGTATCAGAAAAGGTCCCATCTCACTGAGTACCAGCATAAGGTAAGGAAAAAGAAGTTTCTAAAGTCGTATTTTAAGGAAAGGAGAACTGATAGGAAAGCCAATGTTATATCCCATTGATGACCAAAATCCCATTTCCATTTAGTGTTTATGAGTATCAACAAGTCCAGAGCTGGAGCGATCCTCACTCTGGTCACTGGCTGTATTCCCATGCCTCCACATCACATCAGCACCATGTGCAGAATATGCACAGCGGTCTTGACTCTGCAAAGCCATCCACACATACGCTGCACATAAGCACCTGCCTTGTCCCCAGGACTTCTCAAAGCAAAGCACACAGTTTAACATTTAGAGCCTCAGATGTGGCTGATGTCTGTACCTCCAGTGCTGCCTCTGTCCCTACACAGTACAGGCTGCAGGAGCCTGTTAGGCCTCTGTGCAAATATTCACTGTGCATAAAGTAATTGCAACATGACAGGATCCTTAACGGCTATTAACACAGCGTTACAGAGCAGAATAACCTCATCTTACAGCTATCTCCCCCATCTCCCAGATACAGCCTTCTTACTAACTCACAACATAACATTTGCCATGAACTATGAGTAAATTCTGTTCTTTGCAGGATTTTTAAAGCTAGCTCAGTACAAAGGTCTCTGTTATCCCCTACGCATATGCCTATAGACCCATGTTCTTCTCACTTTATCCGCAAGTCTTTTTACACAACAGTGCCATAGTGTGCAAGCCTCGGGGAAGGGAAAAGCCCCATCCCTTTTAAAATTATCCACTTTGTTAGGAATTGCCTTTTGCTATTTAAAATGCGTTTTGATGAAGAGGAATGGCCTCTCCTTTAGTGTTCATATTTGCCATATTAACAATGCAACCTCACGCAGATCAGTGGAGCGAGGAGCTTTGTTGAGTACCAGCAAACATCAGCTAACAACTTTGTACCTTTCATCCCCTCTTCAATTCCCCACCCTCCTCACAAAGAATACGTGAATATTCTCAGAAAACACAGATTTGCCTCTCCACAGACATTTCTTTCCCAAAGACTAATCCTGCACTTCCCTTTCGTGGGACCTGCAGCTGGGAGAAGAGCTTGGGCCCAGCCAGCTTGTGCATCAGAACTGGAGCTTGCCCCAACAAGTGGGATACCCCATACTTGAAATAGTTTTGGGTTTCATCTCTGAATTGGTTTGTTTTTTCATTGCTCTGAACTCTCTGTGAATCTTCCCCTTTTGCCTTACATTCCTTATCTGCTTGCCTGTTGCCATAATATTGTTCCCTTATGTTTTATCTGCATCACCATTTGATTTTCTTAAAAGCAGCTTTCCCCCCCACGTTCTGTTTCAGAATTTCTCCGCTCCTCATTATCAGGCCTCACTGCCTCTCACACCTTGTTCCTGACCCCTGCCCCTGCTCAGCTGTCTTCTCCTTTCCCATTCCTCACTTTCCTACTCCGCTTGCTCCCCTTTGCCCCCCGTTTCCCCTTGACTGCCCAGGTCACCCCCTCCTCCCGGAACCGGGGCACCCAGCAGTGCTGGCTCCCTTCCCCCTCATCCAGATATCTCCCATGAGCACAGAATCCATACGGCAGCAGAGGGGCCTTGTATACATGTGTATCAAAAGCTTGATGCACATAAATAAAAGTTGGTGACTAATTTATTTTCTTAGTATCTATTAAACACAGCCTAAACTGCCCTGGACATATTTAGGCTGGAAATTAGAAGAAGGTTTATAACCACGAGAAGAAAGACAGCTTCTCAGTAGGAGTAGTGAGGGCAAGAAACCGAAATGGTTTCAAGATGGAACTAGATAAGTGTTTGAAAGACATCATATGATGTGGTTGCCTTCAACAGCAGGGGACAGGACTTGATGACTTAGGAAGTTCCTTTCAGTCTTAATCTTATCTTCCTGTGTGGGCCAAATGTCACCCACGGCAGTCTGCGGACAAGCCCTACAGAGACAAGGCACAGGAAAGGCAGCCACAGGCCTCTGCAGGCTGCACTCGCCTTCCAGGCTCCAGCACATGCTTGCTTTGCAATCTGGGGTGCAAAGGGAACTCTTAAGACCTGAGTACCGCCGTGAGGCACTCTGAAGTATGTTCCAAAAGGATGACAAGATGCCCAGGCTGCTCAGGTGTGAACACAACGCACTGTAATGCCCTCTCTGCTTTTCCTCCATGGAGAAGAGGCCAGCAGATAGGATCTTTTTTCCCCATTTCTGGAAAGCTGTCTGCCTTTGGTTGGGAAAACTCTGGCTCTGCAGCAATCAGGGGATATTTACTCCATGTGTAAAGTTTCAGAAGAGCCGACACACTGAACGACAAAGTAAAGTTAAAAGCAAAATGCAACATCATCCATTGGGTTCAGTCTTTCGCTTGCTTTTACAGCAGCTGCAGAACAAGGCCTCAGAGCAACAGCCTGGGCATGAGCTCATTATTAACTGCAACCAAGCCAGAAGAGCTGGAGGAGGTATTTCCTCTCAGCTGAGCTGTCCCCTGCCAAAAGTCTCCACCACAAGCTCCAAATCTTTATCAGAAGGTTGATTTTAGCATCTTCAGCAAAAGGAATGCAAGCTGATACATTTTGCCTTGCAATGGAGATGGGCTACCACTGCACACACAGATGCTCACAGCGGCTCAGCTGAAGGGAGCTAACTTGTTAAGCTGTTTTAGTTCACCTGCCCAAAACTGCTGCAAGCGTTAGCAGCTGGGGATGACATGGTCAGCAGTGATGCTTGGAGGGCAAGCAGACATCTGTGAATCTTCTAAGACCTCTATAACACAACCCACAAAGCCCCGTCAGACCAGCTCTGCCTGTCATTTATTTGCTCCTTTGCCTGCAGCTCCTTTTGAAGCTTTAAAAGCTTTTGGTTTTGATAGTAAAAGGATATCTGTGCTTTGCCTGTGGAAACGTCAGGCCCTGTATTGTTCAGTCCACAATAAAATATGTCTTTCAGTTTGATTTATTGCTCTCAGTTTACTTTGCCTTAAGTTGGCAGCATTTCCTGGTTTGGATTTTGCCTTACAGTTCCTTTTTCTCCATTAGAGCAGCCAGCTTTATGTATGTTTGTTATTCCAACTCCAGGACTGTATTCAAAACGACTTGGAGTTGTAGTGTTTGAAATCTGATTATTTACAGCAATGCGTCTACTTGTGAAGGCATTTCCAGTAGAAATTGTCTGAAAGCGGACACATGGACTCAATTGAAGACATGTTGTTAAAGTTACTTGTCAGAGGAATGAATCCTTCTGGCCACTTTGGAGCTCTGAAAGGTTTGGGGTTTTTTAGAGTCAAATTATATTTAGTCAAAAACCCACCAAAAAATGCAATGCTGCACTAATAGGTCCATGAGCTCCCTTACGACTATGACTTGCATGGGTTAGAGGCAAACCTGGCCAGCCCACATTCACCTCTTCCCTCCTGATGCCTCTCAAAGTGTCTATCAGGTGCTTGCAAGCCTTCCCACAGCCCCCATGGATACAGCACTAGGCTGGGTGGGTGAGATTTTGTTCTGCTTCCCAAGCAAAACGTTTTGCCCTGTGCAGTCCAGTTTCCTACCTGTAATGCAGGAATGAACGCACCAGGCTGCATGCAAGTGCCTTGAGATTGCAGCCTGATACTGACAGCTCCAAAGGAGATGAAGTGCCCTGAAATTCCATCTCAAGACTCTCAAGTCTGTCGCTGTATGACCATTACCTTCATAAATACAAAAGCCTAGCTAAAATCTAACAAAGCACAGCCACCAGGTCCTCAGAAGAAAATAAGAACCTCGATGGAACAGCTGGCTGGATACAAGCCCAATAAAAATGAGGCACGTGCAAAGTTTCCAGGTCGGTGCAGGAAGATTTTCCTACCAAGAGAATATGCGGGATTACACCTTCCTGAAAATGTGATGTAAAGTTCATTGAAGGCAGGCTATTTATTGTTTGCCTTTACCACCTTTGAATTACTTGTTAAAGCTGTCTCTTTAAAGTACTATTCCCTCTGATTCCTGCTAGAGTCAATGAGAATCAACAGGGCTGGTAGTAGGGCTCTGTAGTGGAAACCAAAATTTGAGAGAGATTTTCATTAAAACAATCTTCACACTGGCTGGCAAATTCCTGAAGTCATGGGACACAGCGCCAGGAAAAGGCATAAATCCATGGACACATACATAGAGTGGCTGAAATTCAAATGGATACCAGAGTTCTCAAAACACACCCAGCAGACTCGGGACAGAGCCAAACCAGATCTCCAGCCTTTTCACCCCCAGAGTGAATGAATGGCGCAAGTCCTCACAACAGAGGTTCCCAAACTGTAAGAGCACACGTTTGCCAGCAACAACAAACACTAGACCAGACCTATGCAGAACAAGATTCCCTTCAAATACAGTTAGGCTTTAATACCTGCATTTTTCTTTCCTGAACCAGCACACTTTTCTGTGGACCAAGGAATAAAGGACAAGAAGCATGGTGGCAGGTATACCTGCTTCATCTTCCATCCCCTTTTCTCAGCTGGCACGTTATAAACTACGTGCCTTTGAACATTTGCTTTTGCTTTCTAAGTGACACAATAAACTTAAAGAGAAAATGGATAAAAGTATTTGAGCAATCCAAAAATATATTTCACTTCCACTCATGAATATGAAAACATGTTGCTTCAAGTCACAGAAAGCTGGCGTAACCCTGTTGGTAACAAACCCTGCTGTATCTAGACAGGCTTTAGAGCAATAGATCTAGCAGCTTTCCTAAGGTTCTTCCAGTATAGATTTCATCAATAGGCCACAGCAACACCTTTGAGTTATTTTATATACCACGGAGGGTAAATCACTCAGCGCCAACATATCAATGACAAAATTGACCATGATGGCTCCTTTGGAGCACTTACAGTTTATCACACCAACAAGGTTGTCACACGTTTGCAAAGCCTACGAAATAAACATCAGTGTTCTGAAACTCGTTTACTGCACAAGCTGGTGGTCACTTCAGAAACAGGGTAAGCTTCTTTATCCTCATTAATTACCGTCTCATTAAAGCATCTGCTTGACAAACTTCTAGCTGCACACCTGTGGCTGAGAAACTGAGGTGGGATCACCTTTATTTTAACAAGGAATACTACCTTTAGAAGGATAAGGGCGTGTTTGTCATTGACAGGATTTATTATTTATTCTGTGGTCACATCTTGGGGTCATGAACAAGACACTTCCTTCACTTGAAGTTGAAATCCTATCCTGAAGCATTAATATGCTTTTTCACATTCCATGCTTGCTGCTTAATTTGATTTCAAATGATGTATGTTACTACACTTCCACTGAAGTGAATGGAAAGAGTCCAATTTATACCACGTACGGAGCTGGCTCCTCGCCACTGAAAAACAGGCAAAATTAAACTCCTCAGAAAAATTTTATCACCAGACTCTAAGCCCTTGAAGATAACGTACCCAGTGACAAAACTGTAACTGTGTTACTAGGAACAGCATAACACACACTGTAAAATCTGGACAACGGCATTTCAGAAGAGAACACAGGTCAACATTTTTGGTGTGTAACATTTCCCTATGATGGAGCTGGTCCAGAGAAGAACAACAAAGCTGGTGAAAGGTCTGCAGCACAAATCTGCTGAGGAACAGCTGAGGGAACTGGGGGCAATTATTCTTGAGAAGGGGAGCCTTATCGCTCTCTACAGTTACCTGAAAGGAGAATGGAGAGAAGAGGTGGCTGGTCTCTTCTTCCAAGTAACAAGCGACAGAACAAGATGAAACAGCTTCAAGCTGCATCAGGGAAAGTTTAGACTGGGCATTGGGGAAAATTTCTTCACCAAAAGGATGCTCAGGCATTGGAACAGGCTGCCCAGGGCAGCGGTGGAATCACTGTCCCTGGAAGAGTTAAAAAATCGTGTAGATGAGGCCATTAGTAACATGGTTTAGTGGTGCCTTGGAGGTGCTGGAGTAGAGCTTGGACTTGATGATCTTCAAGGTATTTTCCAACCTAGCTGATTCTATGATTTGATATGAAATCACCTCCTGCATTTCCTTTAGAAAGTGGCTTTATTGGCACTGTTCATGAACACTTGCAAACCTTGCCCTGCCAATTCCTACCAGCTCTGTTACCTTTCCATATTAGGCCATTTCAATCTATCATCTTAAATGCAAAATTCAATGCCTAACTTTGGGCACCCACTTTGAAGAAGCCAGATGTAATCTCAAACTCCACAATCTGAAGCTTTAAACAAATGACTGACAAATGTAAACATGCCATAAATACCACGGTCTGTAGTGTTGCCTTCCACTTTTATCAGGAATGAGGACAAGGAAAAAGGAGCCTGGTATACTCAATACTAAATTGATATGCATTTATATTAATATAGCAGGAAGCTGAAACTCCAGATCAAGTCGTTGTCTGTCTTCAGTAAAAGCATCGCATCATCAGTTCTGTTTACTCAGTCCAAGGCTGCTTTCATTTCTTGCTTGTTTTGCTATATATTTCTATTGAGGGAACACTTTCTCAGCAGCTTTTAGTCACTTCTTAAATGCGTTTTATGAGGAGACAAAGTCAAATCACTATTACTTAATTAACACAATTGTGAAGACTTCAACTCCAGCTACACAATAGCTCTCCTAATCTTGCTGAAGGATGCATGACTTCATTATTGAGTACATTGTTTCCTATAAACATATAAAACCCCTACAATAACAATCCCATCAGCTAAAATGAAGTTATCTGAGAACAGAATTAAACTCTAAATGACCCTTTGCTCCACTCCATAGACCCCTATTAATAATTCTAATCTAATCAGTGTGGATAAATGTACTGTTGCAGCCTATGCCAGGCACTCTGCCAGGAGGTCCTACTGCAGTCCATCTGATTCATTCCAACCCTGAGCTTCTCTGGAGAAGATGCATCTTGCACTGAGAGGCCACTGGCTGACTTCCTCTTTAGTTATCTTTTAGTGGCAAAGTCATGTCCTTGTAACTGACAGACACTTTTCTTTGTAAATAACCCTGGAGTGACTGATAGAGCTTTTGCCAGACAAAGCCTGTAAATAGCTAGGCATTATTCATGCCAGGCCTGAGAACACTGTGTCACAGCTGACAAATTTATGGTGGATATGAGCTCACCTCTTCCACAAATATATACTTTCCCAGCAAATTCATCACATGTTTTAATGGCCCCATACTGAATTTGTCAGCTGTCTGTCCCTGCACATTGTTTCCTTTGGATTCCTGTCAAGGATTGTTTGTTAAAATCATCTCCCTCTTCCATCCTTCAGCTGCTAGCCCCAGGAAAGATCAATGATGACACATCTATTGATAATATTTTATATTCAACTATTTGGGTCATAAATCATTTTAACAATGCTGATATGTTTATTGAGTGTCTGCTGGCATTGCAATTATATAGAAAGTGATGTCACTCTAAATCTTGGCTTTGTTGGATTGCTTTTTATTTCTTCCTTCCCACTCCCACCCTACTTCATAATTAAAGTATGTCGCTTCCCATTTTTGCATTCTCACTTTAGGAGAAGTGACAACTTTGGCATTTTAGAGAGTCCCAGGGCCTCTATCTCCCACTGAACCCAAACACCCGAAAGCATTTCCCAGCAGTACATGGAGAAATACTTCTTCAAGTCTGCACAGCTCCCAGTTGGAAAGCAGCAATGAAAGAGGGAATGGCAGCAGAACACCCCTTCTGCTCCACCCTGACTCGACAAATCAAGCAGAGTACCCTTCTCCAAGCTCTTCACAGCTGGCTCTGTCACCAAAGGCAACCTCACGTAATAAAGGAGTGAAGATACTGAAACTCTGGGGTGATCAACCCTGCAAGAAGACTAAGGTTGAAAGTCTTGCCCCAGTCCCTGTCCCGCATGCACAGTTGGCAAGATCTTCTCCGTTTCATGCAAACCACTCCACCTGCAGATCTTTATTTCAGATTATTACCAGGAATAATCTGGAAGAATAAAAATGTCACTCCTGGTTTTGCAGCTTCCCTCCCTGCACAGCTGCAGCTTCAGGAATTCCCAGCTGTGCTCCTCATTGCACAGAGGGAGATGACTCTGCCGTTAAGCTCTATACATTATTTCACCTTTTAATTCATGACCACAGCGTTATGCAGTTACCACAAGATCTAGGGCTTTACAATTCATTTATAACCGTTTTCCTTCTTAGAAAGCTTCTGTTATGTGTACTCAAAGAGAAAGCAAGAGAGTGTTGGCCAGCAGGAAAAGTCATATTTGTTCCTTGAATGCAAAATGTCATCACTCATTAGAGAAGACTCAGAAGTAGAATTTCTCCCACAAACAGGCAGCAGGCAGGATTTACACTATTTCATCAACTTGCTAATTTCAGTGGCTGCCTTTTTCTTTCTTTCTAAGTGCTGTAAACATACAGGAGAAATGACCTTGGTACGTGTGAAAGACTTATAAACGCATAAACAGGAAGGTGAAAAAAGGCTAAAGCAGTTTTCATCGGGACGCATACTTTCCTTTAGGTACCAAGATACACAGAGCTGATTTTGTCATTACCAATGGACACACCACTTCAAGTAGGTTTCAAATATGCAGCCAACTACCTCTGAGGTGTCCTACTAACTTGAAACTTTTACCATCTGCCTTCACAAACCTGTAAAACTGGACAAGAACTCTGATGAGAATTTCAGGCTGTACAGAAATATATTGAGCATATATAACTGCTCTTCCTGTGGTATACTGGCACATCAACATGTAGATTTTAACTTTTCTCATGGCTTTCCAGAACACGCCACTTCTAAGGCCAGATTCGAATTTCATTTATCCCAGTATAATTTCATCGTGTCAAAAGATATTACTTCAGATCTACACAGACTAAAGCAAGAACACAGCCTGGTCCTTGATTTCAGCTGGTAATGGGCCCAGCAAAGAAGAGCAGATCTGCCAAAAAGGGTGATATTTAGAGCTGTAGTGAAATCTGGATTGTGATCTGGCTTCTGGGTTTGTGAGGGACACAGATACATTTACTATTTAGATTTCAGAGCGTATTTGATTGTCTTAGGAGAACAAGCACCATAGACAAGCAGAAATTCCTGGTGGATAATTGCACTTTTGCTTTTGCAGGTTGCCTTGTTCACCCTGTAAATGTTTGAATGACTCTTGGCTGAATCTCAATTTCTTTTTTTAACAAAACCCCCAGACCAGACTATTTTCATATGTTCTCTGGCTTTTTGCAAACATTTTATGGTTTCAGAACTGAAAGGTATTTTCCTGTTTTCAGTGCTTCCATTTTCCTTAGCACTGAAGGCTGAGATACCTCATATCCTCTTTATCTTAATGGAAATTTTGGTAAAGAAGAAGGAAGTCAAGCCTTTTCCACTGGGAATGCAGAAGAAATGCACTACTTATAGGGGGCTTAGCTTAAATTTGACTGAAGTCAAAAAGAAACCCTCTGACTTTTCTGGCCTCCGAACAACTGTACATTCCATTATAATGACTGCAGGCATAAATCAGCCATGAGCCTGTCAGATAACCCTCTAGGTATCTACATAGCCCCATTTGCATTCAACAACCTAATTTATGTACACACTCTTCAGTACCTTGTGTATACAGACAGATGACAAAACTCGATACATAAAATTATAATAATCACGGTTTTCACTCTAAACTGTGTCTCCCGCTGTCGTGTGCAAGCAGAGGCCAAACATTCCTATCTAAGGTAGGCTCCTAGATCAGATTGAGTTGCTAGGCACTGTGAAGATATGGTGGGAACCAGGCAGACCAGGGGGTTCAAAATACCTCAGAAAAGGTCACAGGTCCACCTAACTTTGGGCAGTTAACCACCACGTCCACTTCAGAAGCCTAAATCATCTTTAATTGCCTTTACAATCACTGAAGAGTCACAGCCGTTTCCATGACGGTGATTTACTCTAGTTGAGACCCCCTTTCTATTCCCATTATAGAGGCACCTGGGGATTTAGACACACCTTCTAACTGCAGAAAGAGATACGGAATGAGTCTGTACGTATGCAGTTGTCAAATAAAATTTACTGGGGTATCGATGCCTAAATATGTGTAAGGATTTGTGACACCTACTGCTTCATCAGATCTCCCTTAGAAATGGAGCCCTAAACATGTGCAAATTCATCTGCATCCAGGGGCTTGTTCTGCTCAGAAAGATGGTGCTGTTTTTCCAAAGGGTCTTTAAAAACAATAAAATGTAAGAAATCACATGGATGACAAACTTGGTTCAGACTCCCTTCTAGGTACTGCCTTGGCTCCAATTCGCACCTAGAGAGATGCTAATCAGAAGCCAGCGTATTCATGCCCATCTAAAATCTGGCTGAGGTCAAGAACAGGCCCAGTACACTTATCTAACAAAATAAACTGAAAAGCATGAAGAAAAATGTTAACAATGATGATACATCCTTGCAAGTATATTTGATACGTTATTTGGCTGCCTTTATTGTCAGGGGAACATAAATGTCTTGCTCACCACAGATTCCACAATATTTCAAGCACGAATGGGATATTGTGTTAGCTTTTTGTATTTTGGGGCAGTATCCTGTATGTAGTCATAGCAAACTTAATTCTCCAAAAGACTGTGAGAAACTTAATTTCCCCAGAAATTGTTTATATCCATTTTAGCTTATTCTGCTAAACTTTTCTACACCAGTTGGGGTTTAGATGTTGCTAATGCTTTTGCACTTTAAAACACAGGAGTGATTGGGAGGAGGGGATTCATTCCCACATTCATTTAGCAATAAACTGAAGCATGTGCACTTGTATGATACTTTTGCCAATTCCTTTATTTTATACACAAAATGTCATTATGTTCCAAAGTATTATCATTTCCTTTTTTCCCAGACAGTGACTGTCTGTAACATGCTGTTTTGGAAGAGTTCCCTCCCAGATTCTGGGTTTTCCTTCACTTACAGAACTGTTTCTCACCACAAAAATAAAGAAGAAAGGGGAAAAAAGCGAAGTGTTGGAAATCCAGGCATATAAAATCCAAGGGCATTGGTCACCTATTAGCTTTAGCTTAATTACTGGTCTTCAATTGTACATTTTCCCAGGAACTATGCTTCAGAGGAAGTGGCTACCTTTACACACTGAGTTATCTTACGGATCTCAAACAACTGACTATGAATGGGATTTTCCAATAGGACGCAAGCTGTGTTTGATTTAACTCGATGTATATTTATGTGACAGAACCTAACCAAGTTGGACTTTGTGCCATAACCATAATGTTTGCACAGTTACACCTGGGGAGGAAAGCCCTCCCACTACAGTATTGACAGGATGCCAGTGGCAAGAAAGTTTACATAATAAAATCATGGTTTAAAGGATTTATACATTTGTCAGTAGAACAGTGATGACATTCCTCATTTACAAGCATGGTACACAGCTTCAGCTGCACGTAAAAGATTAAGGATAAGGCCAAATAGGAACCCCTATAGACAGATAACAATGTGTTTTATTCCCTGTTCCCTCCTTCAGCAAGGGTCCCAAAAGGCAGTTTCCTGGGAACTTGTCTTCTACATGGCCTTCTGGATGTAGATGTGAGTTGAGCAACCTGGTTTAGTGGAAGATATCCCTGTCCATGGCAGGGAGGTTGGAATTAGATGGTCTTTAAGGTCCCTTCCAACCCGAACGTGAACCTGAACTATTCTATCATTTTATCCAGCATGGCCAGACATGAGCTAGTTCACACAGAAACAGGGACTGCAGAGTGGTGTTTACCATGGCACTGGGCCTGTAAGCCCCATAAAACACTCCTTAGTGAAGTCAGTGGCTACCATACAGATTTTGGACTTCTCCTTACCCCCTTGCTCTCTCCCTCCCCTGATGGCCAAGATTTGCAGCCCTGGGGAGCAAGAGGAAGGCGGCAGCAACAGGAAGGCACAATTTATCTCTACCTTGGCAAAAACATCAAACAAGCTTGGTTTTGAAAAAAGCATAGAGCAAGAACAGCCCACACTGACCCCAGTGCCTAAACACAGACCCAGAAGCAATGCTGAAGGCTCCTGGTTTTGAAACTCTTGGCTAGAACCAACACCCCTTTCTTCATCAAGCTGTGATCAGACCCCTATGGCTATTGCAGGCATTGGCGCATGGAGTGTAAGAAGTACACTGGTTTTCTTTTCCCCCAGCTGCCAAAGAGAGAGCCAGAAACAAAGCTGCTTGGAGGGGCAGAGGATGGAGAGCGGGAGATACAGACAGAAAGAAGTCAAGGAAAAGACTCTTTTCTTACTGAATGCATGTGCCAGGCAATAAAAGAGGGATGTAGGAAGGCGCTTTGACTCACTTTGACTGGCTAAACTCCTCTGAATCACCATCACCTCGGGGAGGTGAAAATTAGCACTGCAGGAGCTCAAGGAAAACCCACCTGGCAACCCAGCTCACTAAGTAAAGGCGCCTGGTGCTTTCAAACATCCATAGCCAAAAGACAGACGGGAAGGGGAGAGAGACTCCAGGAACAGGAGCAACAGATCACAGCGATGGTAAAGGGGAGAGTGCCGAGATGAGGCTGCGGACTTTCTTTCTTTAATGGATCCCTTCCTTGTTCACCCTGAGCAAGGCAGCTGGCACGTGGTATCTGGGAGTGCAGATGGATCAGCAATGTCAGACGTGCAGCTGTGCATATTTAACACACAGGGTTCTTATTATCTATTTGCTGGCTAGCCAGCAGCAGGCTGATTTTGGAGGCGATCGCTCACAGTTGTAGGGAGAGAAAAATAGAGTAGTCCACAGTCATTAATCTTACACAACAGGCTACACAGCGTTAGAGCCAGAACTGCTACTCTCCTGCATCTGTCCCTCCCACTAGCCTTAAATCACTGCTTCTCAACTCCTCTCCATTAACCGAGAAGAAAATTGGCTGGGTTGGAATTAGATACCATGGCAGCACAAGCAGCCCTGCTGCATGAAACTGCTGCTACAAATTTTTACTGGTTTCAGGTCTCTAACAAGCCTTCAGTCTTACTATTGACCAGCCAGTAGGGAAAAAGGAGGAAAATGGAGAGTTTTGATGCTGGTCACTGCAATTTTCAGGTTGGGAATCAATTTCAAGCTCACAGTAAGGCCCTCTTTTGTGGAGCTCTTCTACAGTATGACATGATTGGCATCAGAAGCAGAATTACGCTGCACATACAGCGTAGTAAACAAAGTCATAATGTTCTAGGTCTTAGTTTAGCAATGCCCCTAAAGTACACGTCTCACTTGATGCATGGGAAACTGTCCTACCTGTAGTTCATTTTAAAGTTCAGCCCATCACTGAGAGCTTTGCTGAACTACAGCCTAAGCACTTGTGTGAGCTTGAGCTTATGACCACACTCCAGCTTCTCCTTCCCCCTTATGCTGAGAGGCAAAATGGGATATATCTCAAAATAAGCAATTGGCAGCAGTGCTGTCAAGGAGGGGAGACTATACAGAGGGGCTGAAGTCTTCCTGTGTGTGTAATCCACCGGGTAAGAAGTAATGCAAGAGATCTCCAGGGTTCTCTATAGGAGTATCAGCCAGTAGAAACAAACTCATGAACAGCAAGTTCTCCCTGCCAGTATCAAATAGTAAAATCAACTCATTTGAGGAAGTTCAGCTGATTTCCAGCTGACTAAGCTTGTAACTTTGGGAAGTCTATTTTAGAAGATACTGGTTCTAAATTATCTGCTTACTGAGGAGACCATGTTTGTGTGAATGGTGACTATGTCAGTTTTGCAGTAAACATCTACACATGCACAGATTATATGTTTTAAAATAAAGAGTGCTGAATTGTAAGATATTTAACTTCACTGTGCAAGTGAAAGAGGTTTTGTGTCCTTAATGTGCAAGTGGATACAGAAAAAACAACTCTACCAGGAAACAGCAGTAGGGATGGAGAAAGAAGCAGGGACTGTAATCTCCTCACAGAGCTCAAAAGGCTTGGGATGGTTTTTCTCCAATATCACTGAAAGGTAGAAAACAGTTGTACCTAGAGGAAACCCTCCGAAACTGGAGGAAGGAGAAGGGGGAGAAATCAAGAACTTTGCAGCTAAAAGTGCAATGCTTCCAGAGAAAAGAGATCACTTTGAAGAAAAAAAAAAAGCTATTAAAAAATTAAAAATACTTGCAGTGAAGCTTGGGACCACTGTCAGCTATCTGGACCTTCTCAGTTCTTTAATTGCAAACTCATTGTATTACAAGCAATGCAAAAGCCAAAGCCTGATCTCCCAGCAAACCCTTATGATCCTCACTCTGAAATAAAAATTATTACCCAGAGAAATGGAGTGAGAGACTTTGTGCCTGTGAAGAGAGAAGGCCTTAAGCCATCTTGATCCATGGAACAACAGAACTTTCGTTATTTCCCTCACCTGCCTGCAAAACACCCACCTGCCTTATCCTGGCTGAAACTGAGCATCCCTGGGAAGGCAGAAGGAAGAGTGACAATAGCTGACAACAAGAAGGTACAATGAGGGAAAGCTTTACTGAATGAAAAACTAACTTGAAAACAGCAAAAATAAAACCACAAGGTGTTTGTATGGGAACTGGACCAAAAAAGAAAGATGACAAGAGTTTGGAGGTATTGAAGCAGCCCCTGATAATGGTAGTCTTTTCCTGGACTTCAGGAAAAGCTGGCCTCATTGAAAAGGATGTGATTAAATAACTCAAACTTTAATGAAAGAGATTATGTTTCACTAGAAAGGAGCAAAGTCTCTGAAAGACTCCTTATCAGCCTATACTGCACAATGAAGAAAAGGTCAGATTCAAGTAGTACATTAGTCAAATAATACCATCTGAACATTTACTTTCAGCTCACTCTTTTTGATGAAGGCCACGGCCAATAATTACTAATGGGTAAGAGAGGTTTATTTGATGGGGACCTGACATTCATTACAGCAGATGCTGGCATGGTTAATTGATCAGAAGGATAGTAAGTGAAAGAGTTATACTGAAAATAATGCTGTTAACAGAGTGATGTGAATGTGCTATTGGTCAGCATGATTTCATAATTAGGTCACTCAGGGAGCCTTTTGGGTCACTGATGGTGGAGCAGCAGCCAAAACTACCAAATACGCCTGCTGTGACAGATGCCCAAGTTACTGTTGTGTCTGAACACTACAGGTGCTTGGGAAGAAACAAACCTTACAGCCTATAAATATTTTAGCCATGGCAGATGAATAATAAATCGGTGAGAACAACATAGTGACATAAACTCATGTGAAACTATACCACACACTGTGAACAATATGGCCAACTGCATTAAGGCAGGACATTTTAAAAAACACCCTTAAGAGCCGGTCATCTGTCTTCTTGATCCCATTTCACAGCTATCCAGTATCTGGCCTAGATACACACGATGAAACCAGTAAAATCAGAAATGCTGGCTTTCTGAATGAAGGAAAAGCAGAAGAATTTTATTCCTGTACTTTGTTCATCGGCTGCTAAAGTTGAAGGGAGTGAATAAGGCAGCGCCATGCACCAGAGTGAATACAGGTAAGGGAAAAACAGCAATGGAAGATGCATACCAGCGAGAGTAACCATGCTCAAATACGAGGCAGAAAATAAAAAGCCTGTCTCATCGTCATTTTTTCAACGTCTTCCAAAGAAATAAGGTCACAAATAGTATTTTTGTACTAAAAATAAAAAAAAATAAAAATGCCCAAGAACTTTCATCCTCAGACTTGGAGCACGCAGGTAAAATGAAACTTAAACCTGAACCAACACAGTCCGTTTCTATGTTATGAAACCAAATGATTACTAATGAAGTCCTGGCAAAAACAAATCGTCCCTGATTTTCCTGTCAAAGGAATTTCAGAGCCCCAGGGCCTGGGTAAAATAGATCTGAAATCTATATCACTCATCATAACTTCTTCCAAGGCTAAACCTGAACATCCACATTCTTACAAGAGCCACCACTAATGCCATTAGAAATAAAGAACACTCCGACTCTGAAATGATGATGAGACCTAACCACATGCTGTGGGTAACAAGTAGTCTTCCTCCCGAGTTGGAAAAACCTTCCATTCTGTCAAACTGATGATCATCTATCAGTTTTGGGCTCTGACAAAAATCATACTGAAATTAGTCTGCACCTTTCCACTGCCTTTGCTTGGCTTTGGGTCAACCTTGTCCTGACCAAAACCAAATTCACAGAAATCAGCTACAGGCACACGACAAAGATGTCAAGGAGAGAAACGTAATTATAGGGACTTTTCAGAAATCACTAGTTAGGCCAAATGCCTATTTCCCTCAGCTCTCAGATTTACACTGATTTACACTAGAATATTATTTAATTAGATCAGTACCAAATGACTCATCGTATTTTGTCATTTTAATGATTCTTTCTATTTCTGCAGTTTGATGGGTTAATCATTGCCTATCACAGTTTATGGCCTCTATCTTCTTTATTGTGTTTTGCCTCTCATCAGCTATCCAAGGTGATGTGAACTTTCTGCTATTGACTTTTCTCACTCCTCTGGGGAGGTTGTCATGGAGAATTAAGCTATTGACAAATCAACAGCCAACACACTGAACTCCTTCCTGCACGTCATCGTTAGGAATGTGGGAACCAGCCAACTTTCGGGTTGTGCAGAACCAAGATGTTCCACCACACAAAAGAAACCCCCAAAACCTATGTGTCAGTTTTCCCTCACTTAAGGCTCTGCAAATCTGGAGGAAAAGAAGGATTTCATCCTGTAGCTTAACAAAGTCTTTCTAGAAAAAGTTTAGGCAGCAGAATTAAATGAATGAATTTCAGAGTTCCTCCGATAATTTTAATCTTCTCTAATAGACATAGATTTTGTTTCCAGAAGCTGCTGTCTTCATTAGGCGCGACTGAGCAAATGAACTAGGCAGAGATAATTAATACAGTGCTAACTGCAAGAAGTGATGAATAACAATTATTTTTCAAACACACTTAATAAATGTTAATTTGCTCCTTTTTCTTATTATTATTCCAAAGTGTGAGAACTATTCTTATCATCCAGATAATTAGTCTGTCAGAAATATCTAACTTGTGAGTCGCTACAGTATCACTCCTTAACACAGAACCTCCCATTATTATATAAAAGATACAAATTGATATAAAAGATTTCTGTATGACTAGAAGGTAAAAAAGAATGACTTATTTACTGATGTGATAGCTGAAATGGAGATCTATTCTGGTTCAGATTTCAAAGGCTGTCCTCCCCTCTTTGTTGGCCGGATTTGCTAACAACTTTTGCGCATAGGGAATTCAATGGCAGGTTCAGTTTTAGTTTGTTGCATTGTGGATTTGTCCAGGGGCAAATGTTATTCCCAAGCATGCCTCTGCTTAACTGAAAATAGGTCTCTTAATGTAGCATTAAATATACCTCCCTGTGCTCCCCCTCAAATGTTTTCTCAAGTTTTAATGAAAATGTAATTTCAGAAATGTTTTCTTCCCAAAGCTGCTCCACTGCCAAGTAGTAAAAATAAGTCCAGCTTCTTGTTGTTGCTGTGGTTGTTGTCAGAGTGGATGATAAGCCAAGGAACTTGCACTATATGTTCTATTTCCATTCCCCAACGGAGAGCTTTAGATAAGCTCCTCCAACCAGGGTTATGGAGACAGTGCCAGGAAATGTTGTGGGAGCTGGAGGGAGTGCTGGACAGTCTAGAAAAGCAAAGGAAAAAGCTCCAAATTCAAAACTGAAGTTTTGCAGATCCAAGTCAACTCCCTATTTTTTCAATGGCACAATCTAGTGCTTAACTTCAGGCTTGCAGTATGAAAGTATTCAGTTCTCTGTTCACTCCTCTGTAGCACTGCTTATGCCAGAACTCATGCTCTTTCTTGCTTTTAGTTAGCTGCAGTCTTACGCTGTCTCCTGTTTCACGTCAACTGATAAATCAGTCAAACCCTCAAATCACTTTTGTTTTTAATTTACTTTTTGACAGCTGTGTTCCATCCCCTCCTCTTCTGCAGATTGCAAATAGGTTTAAATTATTACTGTTACAATAATGCAAATGCAGTAGGAGTCAGACCTCTGAGACCTCGCACCAACCAGCTCTATTAATTAATCTATATGGTGCCAGGCAGTGAAAACTTAAAGCTTGTCATGGCTGTGACCTCTATGAAAAGAATGTTACCTTTTTGAGTAGGTTTGACTTTAGACACAGAAAATCAGCTGTCTAAAAATAAGGCAAGTCAAGCTGGTAATGTGCACTCCCAAGAACAGTCTATGCAGAAAGAAAAGGCCCTTTCAGAGAAAAACTTCGTGTCTAAGATAAGCCGGTGACCCACCAGGTCTGTTATATGTCCAGGGGGGTTATTATTATAGAATCATAGAATGATTAGGATTGGAAAGGATCTTAAGCTCATTCAGCTCCAACCGCCCTGCCGTAGGCAGGGACAAC
>JBCJKH010057666.1:92111-103286 GCA_039877255.1 Loriculus beryllinus
CCAACCGCCCTGCCGTAGGCAGGGACAACTTCCACTTGACCAGGCTGCTCAAAGCCCCATCCAACCTGGCCTTGAACATTTCCAGGAATGAGGCACCCACAACTTCCTTGGAAGACCTCTTCCAGTGCCTCACCACACTCACAGCAGAGAATTTCCTCCTTATATCTAACCTAAATCTCCTGTTTATTATTATTATTGTCCATATTATTTACATACTATTTTATTTATTTACTATTCATTTATTTACTATTTTTAACTCAGTAGCTCCTCCAGAAGTCTCACCTAGACTCAGTGGCCAGCATTATCCAAGAAGCCAGCATCAGACATCAATGCAATTAAGGCACAAGCCCACAGCACAATAAACTTGTCAGCATCAACCTGTAATTTTCCTTTTCTTCAGAGGAGAAAATAGTCTCTTTTTAATAAGCAGCTCACTAACTTGCCCTAGCCTTACTCTCCATCCAATTTGTATTTATTTCTCCACCTTCTTCCTTCCTCCTCTGCTCACCAAATCCACTTTTTCTTTGCCAGTGATTATCTCCTGCACAAATGCCATCTCTGAATATTTTGTCAAAACCAAAATGATTCAGATGCTCTGAAAAATGCTTGAAGAAGTTCTTACATGAATAAAGTAAATTAATAAACAAAGAGTCTAAGCAGGGAAAGGAAATAAAACTAGTAAGATGCACGACAAACATTGCCCTGACCTCTCTGAGTACATCCCTTTGCTCAGACTGATCTGTAAGAAGTCCCATGGAATTATCAGTGGAATGTTTTCATGGGATTGTCTGTATCAGTCCCTCACCCTGCCTCCATTTCTGCTTTTTCATACTATAATCTCTCCGAAGCAGTGCCCATGTGCTCCTAAGCTTGCCCAAAACAGACGCAAAGTGGAACTCCAAGTTTCTGGAAAGCCTCTGGAAGCAAAGACTGTTGAAATCCCTGTGAGAAAGTCCAATGTTTTGATACTGGCTTTACTCCTGGAACCAGGGTGAAAAAAATCAGAACATCTCCTTGGACAAACCTCTGACTTTATTACGTGAATAGGAGCCTCATGACCCTGTGAAAATACAGCTCCAGAAAGAGACCCTCACAGAAGGCAACGGGGATCAATGCAGGAGAGAAGAGAAACATGAATAACAGAAAGCAACAGCTGCTGGGAAGTCAAAGCAACCAAAAGCCCCTTTTGACTCTGAAATCCTTCCTTATGTCCGAGGGTTCAAGCAGAGCCACCAGCCAGTGCTAATCTGACCTGAAAAGAAACGCATCACTGGACATATAAAAAAGGAAAACAAATTCAGTTTTCCTTCAGATTCTTCACTGAGATTTTTAAAACAGCACACACTGTTTTCTGATACATCAGCCCACTTGATAAAGAAATACCTCATCTCACAAAGTCCAACAATGTGAAGTTATACCTACATATATAGTGCACGCACAATTTATATCCAGTATTGCCAAATCTGGCTGGCCTGGGGGAGGAATGCTGATGTATGGATCCATGCAGGATCCAGGGGAAGGGAGATGGAGACACTCTCCCATCCACTCTGGATGACAAGTTGTGGAAGTTTCCAAGTTTATTAAAAGCTCTCCTTCAAAGGAACACATGAAGCCCTATCTCACATTCAACTGACAGTCTTCAACCGACTTCTCTGGGAGTTGGCCAGCCCCAGATTTGGGCTTATTTAAATGAGCATGCACACAAAGGAAGTATTCAACTATTTTCTTTCATGTATGGAATAATGTGCGGGAAAAGACCACCATTACCAAATGGATTCATCTGTCCCTTTCAGTTACTACTCAGCGAAAATCCAAAGCCTTCATCTTTACCCCTTTGACCTACCCTGCGGGCTTGTCCCTGTCGCAGCACTTGGAGAAGAAGGGACCCCGATTAAGAGGTATGTTGGGACATTGGTCAACACAGAGCCAAGGCTCTCATTTCCTTCTGCATTAATATCTCGCTAGTGTTAATTGTGGTTATGGGTGAATGGGCAATGCTGGAGAACAGAGGATGTGAGTGCTTTGCCATTACTGATTACCTCACATCACACATTCAAAATGAATTTGTTTGTCCCTGCAGTCCTTGAGGGGGAAAAAAAAAGCTTGTTGTTACTGACAGCTGCTCTTCAAAGGTCAAGGATTACAATAGTTGGAGCACCGCAGGTCAGGGTTGCTGTGAACCGCACTGAGAAACTCTTCTTGCCGTTCCTGCAGCTCGGCTGTAACAAATGTTATCTGTTCCTCTCTCTTTATAAGCTTTGAATTCACATAAAAATAAAAAAGAAAAAAATAAAGCAAATAAAAAATATTTACAATGTAATCTCTTCTCTGCACACACGTCTTCCAATCAGGCAGCTATGAAAGCTGTCCTCCTGGCAAGATAAACTATCATTTTTTAACAAGGTAGATGGATGCCTTCATACATTTTTAAGCTTGGGACAGAATATATTTTGTGGTTTATTTATAATGACATCAATTACACTTGCTCCTAGGTAATAATTCACTCCTTTATAATTATTTATGAGGTGATTTTTACTTTTTTGAAAGTTTTATGTTTATTGATGTGTTTGGTTAACGAACACTTAAATGACATGGTCAGTTGCTTTGCAGGATGCTGGAGAACAGCAAAATCAATATGTTCTGCACCTGAGAACAATCTTCTTAGTTTTGTAGTAATGATTCCCTGAGCAAGGTCCCAGGAGCCCGAGAGATAATTGCAATTCCACATAGTCAACAGTCTGCTCAGATCTATATAATCACTGTCTTTAGCTGCTTCATTTTGTTTGGTTTTGTTGTGTGTGATCTTTGCTATTAACATCTCTTACTTTGTGATCTCAATTGGCTGGTTTTTGTCTCCCAACCCCTCCTCCAGCTTTCATTTTAGAGCCTCAGCTCTGTTGAATTCAGAACCCTGTGTTGAGCAGAAAAAGAGGTTAGTTAGGGAGCTGCTTTCTGCCACTCAATTTATCTTTGTTGATTGCTACCTTTAGAGAATGAAAGTTCATAGTGCTCTGGATAAACATTAAAAAAAAAAGACATAATAAGGCTTAGTATCCCCAGCTGAAGATAATTGATCTCCTCAGTTGCTTTAATATGCAGAGTACAGAACACAGACAAGTGTTAATGGAATAATATATTCTATGGCCCCCCTGTGCTGGGCGGCCGACAGCACTCTGCACAGTGAGGGATGGTAAGCAGGGTTAACTCCTCCAGTTCAGAAGCTGGCAAAGAAATTTGTCTTCAGGTTGCAAGGCGTTCATAGATGCAAAGGAGAATATATGATGGTATTTCAATCTCCAAAGTGGCTTATGCTCTGGCTGTGGCACAAAGTGTTTTTCAGAAGGACAGGATCAATGGCTTAGGACCTTTTTAAAGCGGTAATTGTAGCTTTAGCGTATTTGTGAAATGCCTTGCCTAGCAAATGCACTGAGGTAATTAATCAGGTATATTTGCAAGTTAGTTTGAATGCAGAGCACATAAACCAAGACAGAGATTAAGAGAGTAAACCAGTCAAGAAAGCATAACAGACTCCATGATCTCTCACAGTGTGGTCCTGGCCCACTTGTGGTCTACAAGGCCTCTTTCAATACTCTGCAGTAGGTCCCTAAAGACCTATCAGACAGCGAAATGTATGGTGTTTTCACATAAATGAGAGTGTGTCATTCCACAAGATCTGTGAGGATCTGACACCGATCTAAAGCAGTTGGGAATCACTCACTGTCTTCCTGGATTGCCACAATCATGAGAAAAATAAAAGCCTTTCACAGGGTGCTACAACTTTCAGAATGAGGATTCTTCTCTACGACATTCAGGTACAGTTTGTTCATCAGCTCATGCAGACAGTCATCTGCCACGCTGCTAGGATCAAGTAGTTTTGAAACGCAACCTGATCCAGTCTATACCATCCACATTAGCTAAAAGACTACAACCAAGACGTCGGCTACAGTAAGCATCCTGTTGCAGGGTGACTAGCACTGCTTTCCAGCGCAGATGCTTCCAGAGCAAAGAGAGTATCTGAGGAGAGAAATGATTTAGCAGAAAGAATAACTCATGATCAGGCTATTTACATTTGGAGCTCAAGCAGAGACACCCAAAAGAGGGTAGGTTTCCTCGTACTGAGCACCTGAGAGCTGAAAACCAGATGTCTCAGCTGGACACCTAAACCATCAGGTATTCTCAGCAGTCACTTCAGAAAATGGAGCTCCGAGTCCTTCAGTTAACACAAAATAGGTCAAACATCTTCCAAATGGACTAGTGAAACCACCCAAACATGCTATTTAGGAAGCTATTAGCTGGTAGCTGACAAAACTAATTCTTCCCCTTCATTTACAAAAATTGGCATCATTCTCCTGGTTTCAAAATAGACCAGTAGCAATGTTAACACAAATAAATCAACTGAGAAGATGTTTGTAAATCTTGATCAGCCAAAGAGATATAGTTACCTGCTATAAAGGAAGATAGCTGATTTTTCCACTTCCATTAACCATTGCCAAATCTCATAAACATAAACAGAGAATAAATCCTTTCAGTCACTGAATATGAATATTCTCCTGGGAAAATCCAGCTGGCACCCAGCTTGATTTATGTGCTTTAAAAAAAGCATTTCTTTTATAAGACGAGGGCAAGCCTTAAAATATAAGTTCATGTGTAAAACATATTACAGCTCAGGACCCATTTCAGCAAAAAAAAATGACATCCTCTTCTCAGCTGCCAACCATTCCCCATGCTGAGAGCAAAGGCACGTGAACTCAGGGTCACGGCATCTGCTCAGAGGAATCTGTTAAACCTAGGTATTGAAACAATGACCTCTAGCACACCACGGCCCCTCTCCAGACAGCTACTGTAACTCCTCATCATTGCACTGAAATTAGAAGTCTGGAGCCTCAATATCCATTGGATCCGAGCCTATGCGACTTTTCCACAGCCAGGAAAAAGGAATCTACCCAAGCAACCCAAAACCACTGCTTTGCATCTGTGTCATTCAGGTGAAATGCAACTTCTGCCAGCCCATACTTCACAGATGCTCCTTACATCATCTTCTAACCCTATTCTACAGGTAGAACCTTAACCGAATATTCCACACCTGTCCTTAATGAGTAAATGTCAATTCCTAATGAACTTTTAGCATTACTAGCAAATTTAAGCCAACTACAAAACAAACTGCTCTCCATGGAATATTTCTGAAGTCTGAGAGGAAAAATATATCTCACAGCCACTCATTACTTTTCAGCATCTTTCCCCATTTTAGATGTCCTAATCAAATCGCTAAACACTTGGGGTTTTTCATAGCAAGGCCAAATGATTAAGCAATACAAGGTCGGCAACAGGCTTGTTGTTTGGCTGGGGAGGTTGGAGATCCCCAGGCTCTGGGCAGTGTCAGAGTGAGGTCATGTTAAGAAAGATTTAAGGGAAACAGTGGATATTAAACTGATTATTTCTCTGTGGTTTGTGTCTATCCCTGATTATTTGGTCTAGTAACCTATTCATAAACACGTTTTAAACATTTTTCCGCAGGCATACATACAAACACACACACAAAACACACACTTGTTCACTATATATGAATGTCCCATGCCATTTTATTTTCAGTCTTGAGGAAATTGAGAGGACATTGTGGAGCGTGTTCTCAGTTCTACTCTGTAGAAGTCCGAACTAAAATTACGACTGAAAAGCAAATGCAGTGACCTTTAAAGGAATCGAGAAGAAGCTATTTCCAGTACATTACTAAATGCTATATTTTAAAGGTTCCAACCTTATTTGCTACAAGGGTATAATATCAGGAAAACCTTGTGAGTGAAGGTTCTGCATTCATCACATAGCCCAAGTCACTTACAGAAGAGATGGGGAAAGTTATTACTTTCCCCCTTGCAGACATTAAAGTTCAACCCCCTTTTCTGTAGTGTTTTGCAGCATTAAATAAGGTTCAGGGATCACTTTAAGAATTACAGGCTGCCCAACTTAACAAAAACATACTTTCCTGAAAGCAGCCATTGATGTATCATCGAACAGGAGAAGTAATTTACAAGATACGTATGTCCTACACAGCTCAAACAAGCTAAGGCGAACTGGTACTGTTATCTGGTATCACCACAGCATATGCTTTACTGACCAAAATACTCTTTTATGAGAATTATAATAGAAATCGATTTACAAGATGCAGTTTAAAAGTAAAAGATAGGACAACAACAGATATGTCATAAACTCTTGGGTAGCCACCCTTAAGCCTGGATTTTAATTGCACTAAGTAAGTTATAAGAGGGGTGTGCTGGTGTGTTTGTGTAGTGCTTTATTTAATGTCTCACAGCCAACAGAGACTTTGTGCTTTGATTCTTAGAAAATCCTACAGTGAAATGTTAACTTTGCTTTACTTATTATTATTATTACTGATAGATTTACATTGTATCTTTTGTATGTATAATAGTATTTTACACCAAATAAATCAGGGAGTGTAATTTGTTTCATCACAGCAAATAAATAATGAAAGCAGGCAGAACCAGAAATGCCAATAAAATGCAAAAGCAGTTAGAAAACAAGTGTGGGGTTTATCTGATTTTTATAAATTTGTTTGGAATTAGCTGTATGGGATATTGAGGTGTCAAGCATTTCACCAGGTAAGTTCCTAAAAAGAAAATACAACATATCAGGTAGCAGGCGAATAGAAGAGGTGGAAAATGCAAATACTACAGAACAGAGCTATAATGTGGCTTGCACAATAGAATATGAATTGAGTCAGGAAAAAACTAAGCAAAATACGCAAGATCTGAAATTCCTTAAAAAGCAATGCAACATTTATAATCACAAAACATCTAATACAATCTGCTGCCATTCAGATCTCATCCTCGCTGAGTCCCTGGCCTCAGCACATAGTTTATAAAATCACTGCTAGATATTACAAGTGACACTGAGAAAAAGTTGAAGAAAAGCTTCAAAAATACTGCTATTTTCTTACATTTAATTTTTCACCATCAAAAAATACCTCCATTTGTTTCAGTATAACAGGATTGTGCCCTTAAAAGAGTTACAAGCCCTGGATGTGCTTTAAAGCAGTACAGGAAATCACAGGCACAGATATAGTATTTGACCTTTAGTGATGCATTGAAACCACTAAAATATATGTTAGGCTACAAAATACTGAGATCTACTGTGAAACAAAACAGATATTGATTTTTCCTATACACCTTTTAGTACGACAGTAAGTCAAACATAGTTGGTGCCAGATGATTCTGGTTGTTTGAGATATCATGCAACACATTCAGTAAAAGTCAAGAGGAGTGAGATTTTAGCACTTTTGCAGCTTGATTTTCTGACTTACATTAACCAAAACTGTGGGTTAAAGAATGTGCCAGCAATACCTCCCTATCCTTTACACCAAGTGAAGTTCTGTAGAAACCTACATGTGGCCCCCAATACTTCCAAGTTCAATAGGTGAGAAGTAGTTTTATGGCGTGGCTGTGAGATAACATTTGGAGGAACATGTTGGATTTCTGAGCTAACCACTAGGTAGGAACCAAAGGAAGACTTTAAAGGATCCCTTTGTAATGGAGGAGTCTATGTCTCATCCAAACCAATTGCAAATGTCACCTGACATGACTCTAAAAAAACTTGAGGATTTGACCATTAGCAGTTTATAATGTTATTTGAATCAGCTAAACCTTCCACATACAGCAACACATTTTTGACTCTTTAACAAATGATTCTCAAAAAGCCTTAATAAGCTAAAGTAACACCTGAGAACAACAAATTCTAATGAGAAACAATTTCATATACCAGACACTTCTGCAACCCAGAATGCAGTGTTGATGTTTACAGATGGATAAGTGAGCAAGGATGGATTAGTCTTTGAGACTTTGGATATAATCTTTGAGACTTGATGTAAGTCTGCAAAGCTGCTCCTCCCACCCCACTGCAGGTCCAAGTGGCTGAAGGCACAGAGTACTCTCTAGTATATGCTTTACTCTCTCCTGCTACATGATCCTGCTTTAAATACAAAGATCTCAGCGACTTTACTACTGGTTGCTGTGGAAATGCTTGTGAGATCACAGAGGTCTCAAGAAAAACAGCAGGAACTGACAGATTAAAAGTGGTTTTCAATCTATCCACAGAGCTCTACACATTTCAAATTTGTAATTCAAATCCACAGACAATAGGTCTATTTTTAGAGACCTTTCATAGGTCACCGAATGGTCTAAGGATGCTTGCGGACTCAGGGCCAGTCCTTGTTTCTATGCATGTGTTTTAGTACTGGTAAGAGAGACTTATGTTCCACAAATCAATCCTACTCCAAAGTGAGCTACCACGTTGCCTACTTTGAATACCTGAGCACCAGGCAGAAGGAAGATCCTTAACTGACATATTCCATGCTGTTTTGTAAGGCCATCTCCCTGCTGGCTATCAGGGTCCTTGAATTGCTGCTTCTTCTCTACTCCAAGGTGGAGCTTTGCAGGACTACCAAGGCTGTGCTATCAGGCAGCTGAATGGGCTCCTCCAAACAAAGGGGGCAACATCAGCATTGATGACCCAACCTTGCCATCCTTGTATACTCAAAATCTAGTCCTTAGCTATATCGATGCTGTATGAAAGTGGCAACATGAGCAGCAAGAGCGGAACTGCACACTAGCAAGAACACAGGTCTTCAGCTGAATCCAACAGGAGTCTGTGCACAGCCAGCGAGTAGAGTCAGCACTGCTGAACATTATTAGCAACTGCAGCTGGATTTCTCTCAGCTAAATCTGCTTCGTCTGCAAATGACCACCAGAACATGAAAAAACCAGACAACTTGCCATACCTTAAGTGAAAAAATATGAGTGACTAAATCCCGAGCATAAGACTTTGTGCCTAATTAGTTAAATCCCCTTAAGACATGAAAAAAAAAAATAATGCTAAAAGGGCTCTCAGTAATTTGTAATAAGATGCTTAGATAATGTGCTCACTATCAAGGGAAGTTTCCAGTTTCACTGTACTCCACTTTTTAACATCTTGGCAAAGACCTTTTTCTCCCTCTCATGCTAAAGACCTCCCATTGACATTGTAACGTTAGACTGGAGCAGCTGGTGACTATTTCTGATGAATGGCAGGTGAGAGAGTTTTTCACGCCAAACCTACACGCACGCAGATCTGAATTCCCCGTCCTCCTCTCCTTCATTTTGCAGTTTTAAAGAAGCCTGAGATAAGGTTGTTTGGGAACGTTCGGTATTCACCTTACACAAGCAGGTTGGCTACAGGCACGGGGGGGGGAAGCAAAGAGGGAAAAACTCTGAGAAGAGCTGCCTGTCTTTGTCTTGGTATCAATACATTCCTGCCCTACACAGCGCTTTAGCAGGGTGCCGATGCCCAACAAACCAGATCGGTACCTGAGCATGGCAGGCCACAAACGTGAAAAGAAATCTCTTTTGGAGCTGCATCAGAATGAAGCACGCTTTTTCCATGCCATTAAAAAGCACAATCAGTTGAAAGACTAACCAGAACACTAGCGTTTCTCTCCACGTCTGGTTGTCAAAGCATTTTCTTGTTTTAATACTATCTTTGCCTTTCTAGTATTTAAACTTTACACGTAAACCTTTCATCAATGGGTAGATTTAAACCATGCAAGTTCAAAGCAAATCTGGAGAATACTGTAAAGATGCCAACCAAATACGCCTGTACATGAAGAATGCAAACACCAAAAATGCTGAGTAGCCTCAATTGACTCAGTTGTTACAGAAATCAAGGGCATTGGGAAACAACCAGAACTACTCCCCCCTCCACTTTTTTAAAGTTCATCAAAATACATTTTTACATTGCTTCGGCTTTTCTTTTTGTGCCAAGTTCCAGCAATAAACCTGCTTTATTAAACTGACATTTTGCAAGTAGTTAGTCCCGAAAATTGACTAAGCCCTTTTGGTATTAGAAAAATCATTCTGGAGGCAGCTGAAATATTAAATGAAACAAAAAAAAAACTAGCTAATGGAACGGCAGGAAATCTGATTAATTCCTTTTTTTCACAGAGCAATGCTGATGAAGCAAGATAGCCATTTTATTCAGCAGTGAGGTAATTTGTTTGGCAAAAATAGAAACTACCTGAATCTGGGCTGAAAACCTAAACCATGCTTTAGCTTAAGTTCAGAAATATTATTGAAGTTCACTTGAATTGTGTTTTCGTATTCCCACTCTAATTATGACGGACTGGCACCCATACTAAATTAGGAGCAACCAAGAGGTGGATGGGAAACTTGAAGAAGAGTGATGTGCCTGAAGCAAAGAGGGTGATTCATTTGGAAGGAGGTTTTCTGAGAAATCAACATTCCAGCTTGGTTATCTGGCACCGTGGGGCAATTAGACTGGATATTTGAAACTGCAGCCAAGGCACCGGCTCTGTGAATTAATTTTGTTATTCTCTTTAATTTTGTTACTCTCTTTAATTTTGTTATTCTCTCTTTAGCTAACTAAGCTCACCCTGAGAACCAGGGTTTCTGACTGAATTTGGAAGTGGGATTTAAAAAGAGATACCTTTTTTTTCTTTCCTTTTTTAGCCAATGCCAACCTCATGGAGCTCAACAAGGCCAAGCGCAAGGTCCTGCGCCTGGGTCAGGGCAATCCCAGGCACAAACACAGCCTGAGTGGAGAATGGATTGAAAGCAGCCCTGAGAGGAAGAACTTGGAGGTGTTAGTCGACAAGAAGCTCAATATGACCCAGCGGTGTGTGCGGGGGTACAGTTGGTTTCTGGGCTGCATCCCCAGCAGTGTGAGCAGCAGGTTGAGGGATAAGATCCTCCCTCTCTACTCCACTCTCATGAGACCCTTCCCTGCAGTCCTGCATCCAGCTCAGGGGTGCCCAGCACAAGACAGACATAGACCTGTTGGACCAAGTCCAGAGGAGGCCACAGAGATAATCAAAGGGCTGAAGCACCTCTGCAATGGAGACAGGCTGAGAGAGCTGGGCTTGGTCAGCCTAGAGAAGGGAAGGCTCCAGAGAGAGCTTAGAGCAGCACTGCAGTACTTACAAGAAATCTGAAGAGGGACTTTTACATGGCATGTAGCAACAGGACAAGGGGGAATAGCTTTAACTGAGAAAGAAGAGATTTAGATTAGATATTAGGAAGAAATTCTTCACTATGAGGGTTCTGAGGCGCTGGCACAGGGTGCCCAGAGAAGCTGTGGCTGCCCCATCCCTGGCAGTGTTCAAGGCCAGGTTGGACA
>JBCJKH010057670.1:4404-20722 GCA_039877255.1 Loriculus beryllinus
CATCCTCCTTGGCAGAGCGTAAGACTCAGAAAGTCCTTGGTCAGAGTAAACATTACTGAGCAACAATCAAAAACACTGGTGTTATCAGTGTTGTTCCCAGGCTGAAAGTTGAAAACACAGCACTGCATCAGCTACTAAGGAGAAAAATGACTGCTACTGCCAAACCCAGGACAATGAGGTTTTTAAGTGTATAGCTTTTTTCAAGTATTCTCTCAAGGAATCACATGCTTCAGAGCTCCTTTAACTTCTGAATCTAAAGTTAGGCAGCTGATACAGTTCCTCAGTAAAATACTTTATTAGGAGAGATTTTAAAGGGAAAATCCTGAACAGTTAGAACTTGAAACATCTAACTGGCTGAAATGTCAACGCCTTTAACCAGCAGTGTAAGCATTTTAAATTGATTTCCTTTAGGGATGCCTGAAGAAAAACACATCTTCATGTGGAGTAGCACATAACACTTCAAATGTACAATATGAATGGAAGTATCTAGGGAATATGCGTTGCTTCTAGTAGGGTTCCCTTGAGGCTTGGCATTCAGCTTTGCAATTAGAACAAAACTACGATGTTGTAGTTGACAGTTTTGCATTCTTGTTGATTACTTTTAAATAGGGAAGGATGCTTAAAACTCGTCAACTTAGAATTTACTAATTCTTTTTGAGCGTCTGTTGGAAAATTCTCAGGAAGTTTAAGGAATACAGCTGTAAAATTTAGGCTGCAAAAAGAATTAGCTTTTAACAGTATATCTTGATTTTTTTCACAAAGTTCAGTTGATTTATTAATGACTAATAAAAAATTTATAATAATTATATACAAATGAAACAGCTAAGGCAAAATTTTTCCAATTTCTATTAGAATAAATGCTGAAGCAGTAGTACAAAGACTTCTGTAAAATATGCAGATTATGGCAATAACTTGTGCATATTCTTCAGATTTCTGATTTTTCTAGTAGGTGTTCAAACATATGGGTTGGTGGAACAGCCAAGATCCTATAGAGATGACTGTTCCCATTTTAAAGATTCCATAAAAATGTTGCAAATGCTAGTGTTTTTGGTAACTACATTAGGCTATGTCAATTTTTGTATGTATAGTCTGTTAGGCATAAGGAATAGGTTTATGTGCTGCAATATGTTTCTATTATACCTATGTAATAGTGACACTGACCATTTGGAGACTCTTGTTTTGCTGACAGTCTCTTGGCAGGCAGTAGCCAGTTGAGTTTGTCTTCCCAAGATCTTGAGAAGCAAGGTTTTTTTAAGGAAGAGCACCTGTGTTTCATATTCATAGAAACTATTACAAAACCAGAAGCCACAGGGTCTAAGGTTTTGATTTTAATTCTTCCTAGTAACAGATTTTGGTGTTATATGCCTCAGTATTCACACCAGAAGTATCTGCATGGGATTAAAGAACGTCTTTTACATGGTCCATATGTTACAGAATCACTAAGAGAGCCAACTAATCACCTGTGCTGATCTTGGTGACCTGTTCGTGATCAACCCGTAGATTTCTTTTTAATAACAAAAAGAGGTTACTTTTGTTAAATTGATTATATTTATAACATTTTAAAGGTTCTGTATCACAGTTTGGACTCTCTTGAGACTTCTGAGATGGTAATGATAAAAGTAGATTATATGAGATGGTTAAGGCAAAAAAGCAGCATAAACTTAACATTCAGATCATGAATTCAGGCAGCTATATCTATTAGACTCGTGTCCTTGCTTGATTTGCTGAATCAGGATGTGATAACATCTACAAGGTTATGGGTTTTGTGAGTAGCTGAAGATTGGTACAAAACCAAATGGACAACACAAGTAGTTGTATGACTACTTTCTATGGTACTGTGCTTTACAAGTCAATGATACAGTGCAGCAATGCACTGGTAGGCTGGCTGCTGCAGTGGATGGACGCTTTCCATGTGAAACAGCTTACACCATTTCAAGATGAGCTTTCCCTTTCTATGTAGGATATATTGCCAGTTCTGTGGTAAAGAAAAGGGCTCCACTTCAGTGAACAGCCACCAGTTTGGTTTGTGTTTTTTCTCCCTTAATGGTCCATATGTGGCATGGAAACAAAATCATTGTTTGCTTCTAGGTTACACCAACTATTCATTAACAGTTGTGATGGTACATAATTTGCTAACCTAAAGCTTCTATATATTCAGTTCTGGAAAGAAATTGCTGTGATAAAAAAAAATAAAATTGAGTGCTGGAAACTGTTTGCACAGTATTTGAAAAACATAAGTGTTGGCAAATAAGGGGGTCCATTCATAAGCTATATATGAAGTAATTTTCTGTCTTGCTATTGATTAGTGCTAAGGGCATGCAATCCAGAGAAGCTTTGTAAATTCCAATCAGAAAAGGTTTGGGTAAAGCACACTTATTGTTCCAGTCCAGGAGGTGAATGTGATCATGCTGGCACATACCACTGATTCATTCTCTGTGCGTGGAGAAAATCCTATATTGTTGCTAATGTTTATCGATTGCAGTTATTTACTTCACACTGGCTGAGGGTGAGCTGGATGGTGCATTCTGTTAGTGATGTAAGCTCAAGTGACAAGTCAAAGTAAAAGACTTGTCTGGATTACTTTAAGACGATAAACATGATGGCTTCTTATTGACAGCATGTTAAATATTAATTTCTCAAACCATGACTTTGAAAGACTCTGAAATGTGTCAAGATTCTGACTATTTAAAAATAGTATTCCACAGAAATTTCCTTTGGACTGAAAGAGCAAATGTTGACTTACATGACAAGCAAATCTAGCTTTCAGTGTATTCCTTTAGCATAAGGTGGGCTATTATTTGAAAATACGTAGCTAGCTCAAAGCTTGTTAATTGTCTTTAATTCATGCTAGGCAAACGTTCCTAAAGGTACTGTACCAGCCAACAGTACCAGTGAAATGAGAACTAAACCAATGTTGTTGCTTTAAGAGTTGCTAAATGCTGTATTTGTTGTGAGAATTAGAGCTTGTATAGAAACAAAAGGGAAGAAACAGAATCTGCACTTCTGAAGAAGGCAGCGCTATTCAGATAACCCTCTGAGAGGAAGGAAAGTATATTTTCTAAGATCTTCTGATATTAAACCCCCTTTACTGCTGTTGAGAAAAATCTCTCTGACAGAGGATTTAGCTTCCACTAATCCTTAAGGGACTTGTTTTGACAGAGTCTTTACAGAAGATTTTCTCAGTAACTTCTGATTTGTTATAAAAGAGCAATTGCTGATTTGTCCTCAAGCACCTTTTTGATGCATGTTTGTTAATGAAGTTCATGTACATACAGGAATGAGGAAGAAAAGCCAGTCAGAGTTGTTTATGGTGAAAAAGCAGGAATATTTGGATTTTCTAGATGTCCAGTTCTTTTTTCTAGCCCATAGGGTACTCAGAGTCTGGATTTCATTTTAGTGTGCTGTGTGGCCTGCTCAGCAGTTTGTGGAAACAGATCTTGTTTTCTCTTTACAGTAGACTAAGTGTTTTTGTTGCCTGTTCTGAGCATAAAAACATGTGCTGATGTTCAGAATAACATCCACTATTAAATTTTAATCCATTTTCTAGTAATCTGCACAGGTAACCATAAAGTCCTGATTTTATAGTGGCAGTGCTAGTTAAGGGGAATAAACCAGCTTTCTTAAAATGCCTTTCTGTTACTTGTTCCTTTTTTCTGAAGAAGTTATGTATCCAAGTATATGTCCCTTTCCAAAATCAAAGGTAGTACAGAAAATCCACAGAGAACAGCTTAGTTCTGTCCGTTTTCCCAGGTCTTATAGGCTCTGTGGTTATGCACATGTGCTCCGTTTACAGAATAATCTAAGAAAATAGGGCTGTATTACCATCACTGTCTGGGTTTAGGTGTCATACTGTTTAGCTAAAAAAACCTTGGATCACATTCACATGATTTCCCATTGTTCTTCTGCCAAGCTGTCTCATTCCTGATCTAGAGGAACTGTCTATGTAGTTGACACTGTAGTTAATTCATCTGTTGGCTTTGCTTTAGAAAACGAGTAACCAGTATTAATATTGATAGATTAATTTTTTTTCCTTTAATCTGAATAAAGCCAAAAGTTAGAGAGCAGACGGGAGTGATGTGAAAACTCTTCCAAGACACATCTGGCCTCTAAACCTGTTTGATTTATTCCAACTATTTGTTTTAAAATATTTTCCTTAATGCTAATGAATGTACTTAGTCTAAGTCAGCACAACTTGTGCTTGCTGCACCGACTATCCAAACCATTTCACTGGTAAGTCATGCTGCTGTCTGTCAAGCACAGTAACGTGATGTGTGTATCCTGCCACAATAGTAGAGGCATGCTGAAGAAGTGCATACCTCTATCTAGTTAAGTTGCTCTCAGATATAAGAAAAACCCCCACCCAGTTTGGGGGCAGTTCAGAATGACTGCAATTAAATAACCCAGATCTCTCTCACAACTTGAGTTTGTCAGTGACTCAACAGATCATCACTGTAAAAATGCCGTCCTGTTTGAATTTCACTTCTGGAGAGCAAATAGTTCTGTTTCTTTTGGCGAAAGATGTGGGTTAAAATTTGCAACAAAATATGGTAATTTACTTATAATAAAGGTTCATTTCAGTGATAAAGACCTCCTAACATAACTATCTATGGCTGGAGAACCAGCCCTTTGGTGCCATTATTTTTATTCTGGTCTGACTCTCTGGTTTTGGAGACATGGTAGTTTCTGTTACTTAGAGTAACAAACCTAACGAGACAGCTTGCAGAGCTCATTCTGATGAAGTTGTCTAGAAATCTCTTGTGGAAATACCAGGTATTTCTCACTTCTGGCAGTTCTGGAAGCATTCTGAAAAAAGCTGTTCCTGAGCTAGTATGGGAAATTACAGTGGTGAAGCTGGAACACAGATATGCAGATGCCTACTTTGGAGTAAGAAGTGAAAAAGTAACTATGAAGAAAAAGTGGCATTTTAGTATCTTCAGGAAGCATTCTCTAAATCCTTTGGGGATGTTAACAATTTCAAAGGAATGGAGAGAAATAGCCTCTGTTTTTCTCCTCAGACATACTTGTTTTTACAATGAAGAAAGCTACCTCACGCAAAGGCCTATTAAAGTGCCATCAGGACATTAGGATATACAGTAAATCTGTGCTCACTGTAGCTTATGATGGGTGCTTTACTGCTTTTACAATAACCCAGAATTTACCACAAACGCTTCACGTTCAGAGCCCTTGATACTGTATATAGTTCTTTCATTACAAATTTGTAGTACAGCAGTTGTGAAAGTCAGCCTTTCTGATTTCCCCCTCTGGGTACTAATTGCCACCTCTGTGCCATTATTAAAGATTTTTTTCAACAATAAAAACCAAATTAGAACAGACATTTATTACTGCATAGAGGCATTTCTTGAGTGGTTTAACAGTTGCTTGATAGTCCAGGCACCCATGGTGAGCAGCTGCAGGTCTTTTGCCTCCATGCTGACTTTCATGCTTTGCCAAAGTTTCCAAGAACCTAGCTTTCAGACTTTTCAACTGTATTTTTAAAATCAGTTTTCCTTCTGTGTATGAGACAAAAACTCTTTGTTACTGTGACCAATGCTCCGTGACACCGTGATTGTCTAACTGCAGATTGTTTTCCTGTATAATTCTGTCCTGAGAATGAAACTTGGCTTCCTGACTCTACGGGTTGGTCTGTATTACCTGTTTGCCCTTCTGAGTGTAAATGAAGTGATCTTCAGGGATTGAGGGAGATGCTTATAGTTTTCCGTCACATTCTTCTGGCTATGAGAGTTAGCTCCCACAGGTTTACAGGCGTCTGCTCCCTCCTTCTTCTCCCAGTGCTCTAGTGCCTGATTATGGTCAGACGTTTGATCTTGAAATGTGTAAAGAACTGGATGAGAAAAAGAACTTTTGCTTAGTAATTTCGTGGACTTTGACCATCTTTCTTTTATTTCAATGCACAAAGTTTATTTTCAGAGTCCTTTCATTTTTCGTAGTGCTTTTGCTTTTGGTTTTCATGGTGTTTATCAGGCTATTAACAAGTGCAGTTGAGGAGGCGTTCACTCCTTCTTACACTTGTTATTGCTGAAAGTATGTGTCCTGAGAGAGTTGTGATGCAAAGTTAAGTTTGAACTTGCAGGTCTCCCACACTGCAAATAAATGGGTTGTCACCAAGTCGCAGGTGCTCACAGCATGATGGTGAAAAACAGTGTGAGTCTTGAGGATTCTGATGACGTTTCTAGTACTATAATTGATTGAAAGCAGGCTGTTGGTCAGTTACCTCATGAGTATTCTTCACTAGCAGATACGAGTTTAACAGATTTATTATCTGTCAAAGTACTATACCTTACTGTTATTACTACTATATGCTAATTTTAGTTATACATGAAGCCTAAAATGTATTGCTACCTTTTAATACTTCTCACAGCAGAATATGTCTATACTTCACTATGTTTTCCCATAGTTTTTTAGTTCGAAGGATCTTTTTTTTTTCATGGGAAGAAATGAACAAAAATGCTGACTTGTTTGCCACATCAGATACTCTTGATTAATTGCATTCAGACAAAGAATAAAGAAGTTCTGTCTCTACTCACAATTTTTAAATGGAGCCATTGCCCTGATGATAAGTGCAAGGAATCAGTTCCTTAAAGTTAGAAAGTATAAATACAATTTTATGGAGCCACCTTTAAACACATGCTGTCTTTACAATGATTGCCTATCAAATCATAATGATGAACTTTTTAAATCCCTGCTTTCTTATAACACTCCATTCTGTGAAGTCATTGTTAGAGGCTCAGGTATTTTTATTATTTGGACAGAACTACTGTAGGATACCAATGTGTCAGGAAAGCATCCTTTTTACTCATTTAACAAGAAATATTTGTCTTTGTTTTGAGAGGGCCTCAAATATCCAGTCATCAGACATAAAATGGTTAAGTGTTAATGTCTTGTGAATTAAAAGAACAAAAGGAGAAATACGGTTTAGCTAACGATTCTGTGCCATTCATAGCTTCTACTGAAAATGGCAGAATCTGTCCTTACTGTCTAATGGAACAGAGAGTTCATTTTGTAGACATAAGTTTACATGAGAGCAAGTTAAAAACACTGGAGACAAATGATAGTGCTACATTTGTTCAGAGATCACTTCTCAGTCTATGAACAATTACTTTTCAGTTCATCAAGTCAGTCCATAAACTATTAATTGCACAGGGCATAGAAGGCCTCACAACATTGGGCAGAGATTATATTAGCCCTGTTGGGGAAGTAATGGAGGTTAAGGGGAAAGTCTTCAGTGACAGAACACACTGCATGTTGGTATCTTCCACAAGATTGTCTTTTTTTACCTTGTTCTGCTGAAGAATCATACCTAGGTGAAAAAGAGGTGAAGGACTTGTGAAACGTCTTTGTGAGGTGTAGCTGATAAAATGGTATTGTGCATGGTTTAGGTGGCTGTACTCTCTTAAAGAAAGTAGTGTTCATAAAGCATGTAATATATCACATATATCCAGCTTTCAAGTACTATGGACTTTTTGTATTTTGAAGTGAATAATAACTACAACTTGCTAGGGCAGCAGTTCAATGCATGTCATGTATTTAGAGCACATTGCACTTGAGAGCTGAACTCAAAAGCTTAGCAGCAGACTTCCTGAAATCTGCTTGAGTGGCCTTGAACAATATTGAATCGAAACTCAGAGCTCTTAGTCTCAAAAAAATGTTACTGTACAAGAGCTCTATATGCTTCTGAAAATAGAACGAAGCCAAAACCCTCAAGATATTTATTGAATTGCCAGACATCCCAACCTGTTCCGTCCTTGCAAGTTACTGCTCCTGGGAGCATCTTTAGCAGGATGCTCAGTATTCCAGCAGCTATGGTGTTGTTTCTGATGTATTCTGGAAAGGTCATTCAAAATATACAACCATGAAGGAATATTTACTTCTATAGGTAAATCATTTAAATTCTACTCATGGAATATTAACGGTCTAGAACTGCGCTGTAGTTTTTTATCCACTTGTTTTATTTTTGAAGTATCGGTTCATGGCAGTGTCCCAGGCTTCTAGCTTTGCTTTGCTTAATACAGTTTGAATTGCAGGAAATGACTGCCTCTACAGAGTTAATTTTACAGGAAATGTCTAGTCTTGTATTTTTTATTATAGTTTCAGGATTGAAATGAGTGTCTCCATGCTTATCATGTCCCTTGTCTAATCACGTAATTGCCTTGGGCTGATTTTGAAGGTGGCTAAGTGCAGTGAGAGAAAAGATTTCAGAGTGCATACTGCTAGGTCTGAGGACAGTGTGAAATGCATAGTGTTTGCTCATGGATCTGTATGACTGCACTTAGCTTTTAGAATGTAAAATTATGCAGCAGGAATAAAGTGTGGTTAGTAAAGCTAACTAAATTAGAAGAGAACATAACAGAAATGTTGTGTTCCTGTTCAATGCCCTGGTCGTGTAGCTGTGCCTGCCTTTTTGTGGTGGTAGCCCTGAAAATCAGGAGCAAAACCCAAGAGAACCCAAACAAAACCTAATCATATTCAAGCTTGCTTTGTCAGTATCATATATTTTATGTACTTTAAATAGTAACAACAAATACATTATCTTGATGATTAATATAGTGTTCTCAGACTTAATGTTTCATTTTATCATTGCTAAAGGCTGTATCTGAGTAGATTTTATAAGAAAAGGTAATTTCATGGTAGTTCAGGATAAAAATATGTTTCTCCCTGCACAAATAAGAAGCACTTTTTAAAAGGATAGAAATAATTTACTCGAAAAAGTTATGAACCAAAACAAAAAATAAGTTGATGTTTACTGATAATTTGAAAATACACCCTATGAGAGCTTGTTACTATTGTAATTTGTGGAGCATAGTTCAAATCCTGCATTTGGCTGTGTCTAGACAGACTGCCTCAACCCTTTTGAGCCCCCCAGTTTTCTGCCTGAGATAAAATACAGTGTGCAGTCTTGGTGCGTTTCAAATGTGCTGTTCCAAAAGGCTGAATTTCATTAAATAGTGATAAAACTTGTCCTACTTAAATTAAAGGTATATTTCCTTTTTTTTCCTTAAGCAAACACCTTAGTTCAAGAGGGTATATGATGAATACAAAATCGTTACGAAGCTCAAGTATGACTTCAGCTTTTCTAGTACTTCTGTCATCTTACCTGCTGTAGTTGAGGGAATACTGAATGTTGTACTGGTTGACCCCATAGAGAGCAAGTTTAATACAGTTACAGAATATAGGTTTGTCATATGGATGGTAACAAGTACAAGTATCTATCTTAATATTAGCTGACTTTGTTAAAATAGGAGCTTTATAGGCAACTGATAGCAGACATTGAATACTGCCCATTAAGTACAATTTAACTTGGGAAGGTTGCTTCATTTGGCAAATTAATCACAGCAGCACAGGCAGCATGCTGTTACACTGTTGGGCATTACTGTAAAGTGGTGTGCTGCTGATGTTGGGCTGGCTGGCTTTTTCACTGCAAGCAGTAAGGAAAAGATGAGCCATCAGAAGTCTTACTCTGTTGTAATGTGAAGTGATTAAATATTGCCTGCTGGTTGTTAGTTTCCTGGCCAAGTAAGTGTGCTGGGCTCATTTCTTATTTCTCCTTAACTAGCCATACATCCATTTCCACCTTCCTGAAACCTTTTACAGGTCCAGGGACAAATAAATCACTTTTAGTGTATTCCCAGGACAGTCTCAACTGAAAAAAGGATATCAACATGAAGGACAATTGCAGTGTTGAGCTGTCATCCAGTCCCCACAGGTACCATGAAAAATTACAGCCAATAAAATAACATTTTTCAAAATGTGACACTGTTCTTAAATTTATCTTCTGCAGTAAATGGGTTCTAGAGAGAATTCCTATCTAGTTGAGTGCAAACTATTCTTCAGGCACTCAATAATAGATTGTAGCTGAATTTTATTATTAATTTGTAATAGAGTAAATGTTTTGCTTCAACAGTCACTTTCAGTGGCTCAGGCAGTAATTTTCTCTGCTTTATTATCATCTTAAAGATATTTCTCATAATAATAAAAAATAAAAATAAAAATTAAGTTTAGGATTGAGCTAAAGCTGTCCAAAGTCGTGAAATCTGCTGTTAAAACAGAAGTAGGAGTCTTAATTCAGCCTGTTATGCTTTAGTAAATGATCAGTGTATGCAAATCTCCCATTGTCTGAATGCTCATTAGAGGACCACAGTACTTAAAAAACGTTGTGTGATTTTTGACTGCCAGCCTAATGATTAAGAGATAAGTTCAGCTTTAGCCCAGTTTTCTAGATCTTGAGCATGATATTAACATAGACCTAGTATGAGTTTCTGTGGTGTTGCTTTAAGCTGGTTCAAAACAAATGCAAACAAAGTTTGTATCTGCAGTTCTTAGAATCTGAACATGACTGTTATTTGTACACTATTCACTTGTAATGTATCTCCTGACAATGTGAAATAAGACTGTTCTGTGCGGATCTACTGTATAAGTGTGCTGGCAACAACTGGGGAGATTTTGTTGTCCTCCTATGCATTGTCAGTCATTATATCTTTGTCTTTTGGACACAGTTAGAATCTTGTGCAAAAAGCCGCTAAAGATGTTTTTTGAACAGGTTTTTGGAAAGAAACTGATGACTGCTGTGATGATGGTACAGCCCTTCATAGCAAGGATATTCCATCATTTTTTACTGTGGGCATCATTAACAGAGCCAGTCACTGTAGCTCTGAATATATTACTTTGCCAGTCTTACTGCTACAAAATGCCCAATTCTTAATATCAGAAATGGGCAGAAATTGGCAGAGAGAAGAAGCTTCTGAATCTGTCTAGCTTAATGTCTTCATGTAATGGAGTAGCTTGCTCTATATCTTGTGTAGTATGTTTGAGTCAAGGGGAAACACATTGGTGCCACTGGTGTGCTACTAAGTTTGTACATGAGCTGCTGCACTTTAGGTGTGACAGTTTTAACTACTAAATACATGCTGATGGTAACCCTTTACAGCTAATCTCTCCATTGCTGGTGAGAGGCAATACTAACCAAAACAAAGTGTAGAAGAGCAGAGCCTGAAATAATGAGATGTGATGTCGAACTGAGCTCTAGAATGCACTGCAGAGTTCAGCAAAATGGGAATGTACCTTGGAATAGTTAATGTCTACAAACTAAGCAGTTTGAGCTCCAGCACAGAAAAAAAGCCTTTACAGCATTTTAGAAGCATACAAGTATTGTCAGTTGTTTTAAGGAATCTGGAGATATTTTTCTGTCTCTTTTCCCTGCTCGCATCTTTCATCTGCAGTTCCTTTTCTGATTTCTTTCTTTTCTCCCGTTCACAGCAGGAAGTGCAGTGGTTGGGTTTGTTTGTTGATGGGTTTTGTTTTTGTTTTTGGTTTTTTTTTTTTTTTTTGGGGGGGGGGTAATTCTATTTTTCTAGCCATTTTTCTTCTTTTAGACATATAAGCTAGTTATGCTGCTGTTAGTAAGGAAATGTGGCACATCACTGAGCAACAGTTTGGGGTTTTTCCTTATGTGGTACTACAAGATATTCACCCATTTCTAAAGTGAATAATGTAAGGGGGTCTTATGATAATAGACTTCTATTGTGATCAAAGGTAAAAACTGATTTCATAGGACCCTAACATGTCTCTTGTCCCTGACAAGTAAAGCTGTTCATCCAGTATTCTCTTGAGTTTGAAGCTTTTGAGATCAGATGTGCTTTAAACCATAGAGGACTCTTGTGTCCTGTCTCTTGGAAGTTTGGCTTAGTGCTGTGCAGAGGTAAGAAGTCTAGGAAGGACACGTGTTTTGCAACATCTTTGGATGAAGGGCAGTTTAAGTATTTGTGCTACCAATGTTGTCAGAGGCAGGTGTTTATTTAGTTCTGTGTTACTGGTTACAAATAACTTCAGTATAAGTAAATTGGTGTAGATGATGATGACATTTTACAGTACTCTTACATCAGGACCCTTTGAATTTCTCTCTGGATTGTGTGGAACATCATTTCTTCACACAATCTAATTTACATAGGCAAACACAGGAGTTCACACTTAACAAATCTCAGATAGTTTGGAAGGCACATTAATAGCACTGAAGAAAATCATCACAATGTGGTGAAATATAGAAATGTAAGAAGTGGGGAAAATGAAACAAAGGTTTTGTTTGTTTCTGTTCATAGAAAGAAGTAAAAAATGATATCCCAGTGGTTACTTATGGCCAGGACCTTGTTGCATGTTACAGTATATTGTTTCAGACCTGCCCCCATAGTCAGGAGAGCAGTTCCTTTTGGAATTACCATCAGTTTATTTCTAAGTGATATTCATCTGAATTCTGCTTTTAAGTGCAAGTTAGTATTACTGTAAATGTCATCACATTTCAGCCTATTGTACCACACAAAACTGTTAGTTGGACTGGGTCATTTGGTTTATGTTTCCCAAGTTGTATTCAGGCGACAGCGTCTGTTTTATATTTGGCTGAACTGCTATATATTTTCATGCTGAAATGATGCCACTGTTTCTATCAGAAATTACAGCAGTACGAAGCAAATATAATATTACATGTCAATACTGTGACATAGTAAAGTGCTTGTCAGAATTGACAGTCATGCTTATTTCCTTGTCTTTGAAAATATTGTAGCAGAATGTTGATCAGTGTGGTACAGATGCAAGCTAACACAGTGATGCAGTTCTAGTAAAGGTCCAAGGTTTTACCCTAGCACCCGTTTCGCTGAATAGGCATGGTTTCACTTGAATGTTATGTTAACATCTGAGCAGAATTTAGAAGGAATACTGTTCTTCACACCTGTGGTGGATTAAGGTTGCAGTATGGGCACAGTATCCTCTCAGCAGTTTTAGTGGAGAAACACACTACAGACATAAACTGATCAGAAGTTCTGTGGCAAATGCTTCATGGGTATACACTTCACTTGGAAGAGAAATAAGATTTCCTTTAGTCTTTTGTATTAAAAATCTCTTAAGCAATTTGCAAGGTGTGAGCATGCTCAAAACACTTACTACAGGTAGGCTGATGTGCAGGGATGCATTTGAGAGCCAGAACCCTACATTCCCAGACAAAATGCCAACTCATTAAGTACCATCATTAAGTTTATTGGTGTAGAGATCTTCATTCCCCTCAATGGATGAAAGATAGAACAGAAATGAAAGCTAGTTGAGGATTTTGCACTTTAATGCATCTGGATGAAAGCCAAATCATGCTGTGCATTTCTTGTAATGCTATCAACAATCTGAACATAATGTTATTGCTACTTGTTTCAGGCAGTGTTACTTTGTGTGTGATGAAAATATTCCGAGGACTCTCATTGAGGAGTAAGAGGCATGTTGAGTTTACAAGGCAAGTATTAAGTGGATAAACTGTGAGGGAACCCAGGTTCTTGTTGAACAGAATAGATTGCTTAGAAGCTTTGGAAATTCTTTCATGAAAATTGTTCCTGTGGAGTGACTGAGTGGAAATGTGTTGGGGTGTGTGTTTGAAGGGTCTTTGAAATGCCCTCAAGTTATGTTGCACCCAGTCTTCAGAAGAGAAGAGCATACTAGCAAAACTGGTTTCAGTTGTAGTGGTTGTTTTTTTTCATGAAGAAGACACTCTTTTAACAAGGATACTTCTCCGTTATGAGTTTGGTTGTTACTGAATTGAAAATAAACAGTGAAGGAAAGCAAAAGAAATACCACCAAGCACTAGTGACTGTCCTTGTACCTGTACGCTAAGCACAAATCAGTCAGCTCTAGTGAGAAGCGCTATCAATTTCTGCAAGCTGTGAAACAAGATAGCCTAACTTACAGTTCAAGTGGGCTGCTGCGGTGAGCTTAAGCAGAGTTGGGACACTCTAAGGATGTGAGGAACCACAGTGACTGGTGATTTATCTTTTTTTCCTATGACATTGTTGTGAAATTTTCTGGTAAGAGGCTGCACCTGAGGTAAATTTTTTGAATTTTCCTTTGCAGCCGTTTTGTGATACAAATATATATGTATGTGTTAAACATGGTTACTGTGCATGGGCAATAACCATGGGCTTTGGGGGGCTGCTCTTTATCTTCCCAGACAACATGAAAGGAGAAAGAGGAGTTCATAAAGCATTGTTTTTTTGCTTTGATACAACTTGCTCCAGGGAGCAGGGAGGAATGTGAAAAACAGGTGCCTTGCAGATTTCACCAGACATTCTCATTATATTCTTTTGGCTCAACAGATAAGTTCCAGATACCCATAAAGCTTAACTCTGTTCAGCTGTGATCTAGCTCAGAAAGACAGTTGCACTGAGAAAGACAATATGCAGGGATCTGAACATGATAATATGAAATGGTATTTAGAAATGTTGGTTTTCTCCTTGTGTTGGAAGGGTTAAATATTCCAGTCCTGAGTAGCTTTTTATTTGGTAGTTTGTTATATTTGTAACCCACTCTTCATGAGGGGAGAAAAATATCTGTAATCTATTGAGGAAACTATTGTGATTGTAGTTTGATTTTTTTAAGCTGCACTTTGTAAAAGTAAAGTCTTATAGGGGTTTTTCATGCATGGCATAATGGGAATGGGAGTAATGGAAAAGATGGGCTCCTTTGAAAGAAAAAAAAAAAAGAATTTCTCTAGGCATTGCTTTCTATTTGAATCTTAGAGTTCCTTAAATCCTTGAATGGAGTTATTTCAGTCTTTTTATTATGCTATAGAGTAAACTGAATCTGTGTGAAGCATGCAATCCATGTACATCATAGGGAGAGAGAGGCAACTGGAAATAAATAAGTAGCAGAAATGTCAGTTCACTGCCAGCCCATCAGTAAAAAGGATGTTTTGAGTTCTGGTTTGGGTTGAAAAAAAAATCTGTCTTCAGTATGAGGCTAGAATTTGTTTCTCCCATCCAAATTGAGTAATATATAGTACAATTGTTCTCGTGTTTATTGTGTTTTTACTACAAGTATGGAATGCCTAAGGATTTCACAAGAATGTTGTTTCAGCACAGATCCAATTGGTATCTTGGACAACCAGTATGTGAAACTGAGTCATGTCCACAACCCTGTGGATATTGTAAACCACAGAGCATGTCAAGCAGGACTCTTCCTATAAAATAGCGTGGTTTCTTGACGTCTGCAGTTGGGAACACAGTAAACCACTTATTGTCAGTGTGCTGCTGAGGAGGGTTCTGTTTTACACTTCAGTCAGACCTGGTGCAACAGTTGTTCCCCATGTAAAAGCTGTAAAGAACTGCTGCCCGTACCAAAAATTCTACTATGTCCATTTGCTGAGTAAAACACCAGTATCCAGCAACATGCTATTGAATTGCATGCTACCACATGCAGTGGAAGAAAGCAACAAATCAGTGTTGCCAGAATATCTACTGTGTTATCTTTAGTACTTGATTTTGTCCATCTTTGTCAAAATATATTTTAATTTGTTCATTCAAGAGTTTAACAGGCTGCACTTCTGGTTAGTCTGATGTTTCACTTCAGAAGTTACTGCATCACTGATTTTGGGTGTTATGCATTAATGGTTAAACATCTATTTAATAGTACTGTTATATGATCCATTAATTACTTTTGGGAGAAAGTGTGGGTGTGAGAAGTATGTGGGTGCTTCTATGTGTGAGGTCAAGATTGCTGCTGAGATTACTTACATTTATTGCATATGGATGTCATGTATGCAAAGTTGAATTGTGGGGGTGTGTGACAGTTAAAAATCTGTCTGCTTTCGGAGGCTGATAGCTGCACTCAGCAAAAAACACTAGTTTCTGGTTCTTTGGGTGGTGTGGAAATGGCATCTGAGCTTAGTCTTCCATGGTTTTCTTTATTTGGGACTTAGATTAACTCCAGAATTCTAACATACCTCGAGAACGTGGTGGTTTTGCTCATGCAATACTCAGAGCTTTGCATGATTTCTGTAAATCAGCTCAAAATCATTAAAAGCTCAACTGTAGTTCATTTAGGTTGGTGAGTATCTGTGACTTCAGCTTCATGATGATGCATGCAAGCAAGAAAAGTAGTATATTTAGTTACAAATGCGTTTTGTTCAATTAATTGCCATTCTGTACTTGTAACACAACTTTATCCTGTACATCACATGCTTGGTTCTCATTAGGGCTTTATAGAAGGGGGAGCTTTGAAGCTTACCTTAGATAAAGAACCAGAGTCTAACAGATTGATTCACATTGAAAGCACACATTCATCTCCTGAAACTGAAATACTGCAGAGACAACTACAAATCATAGCACACTGCCACCAAGACTCCATCTCAGTATTAACAGTCAAGGAAATGCATGCTGAAATGCCTTACCAGATTCTCTTTTCTTCTGTTGGTTGCTTCAGATATCATAGAATCATAGAATAGTTAGGGTTGGAAAGGACCTTAAGATCATCTAGTTCCAACCCCCCTGCCATAAGCAGG
>JBCJKH010057670.1:29427-47388 GCA_039877255.1 Loriculus beryllinus
GTTGCACAATTTGGTATGCTAAGCATCTGCTTTGTAGCTGTTTAGGCATCGGGATCATTACAAACAAACAGGATTTGTTTATGGAGATAAATTCTGCCTCTTCACGTTTGCATGTGAATTGAGGGGCGGACAAGAGTCTGTACTTTCTGTAAGAATTGTAGGAACACCTTTAAGAATAAGCAAGCAATGCGAAGTAATAAGGAAATAAAAAGAGAAACACAGTATTTAGGCAATTCTAGGAGAAAACGCCACATTTACTAGATTATGCTTAGTGAACAGAAGTCTTAAAAAATGCATCAGAATCATTATTTATTATTTTTCTACAAAATAATCGAGTAGGATCAATGCCCTTACATTTCCTTACCGATGATTTGTGTTTCAGTAATCCAGCTGTGATAATACCTGATAAAATAATAAAAATAATTATAACAATGTTTTATTTACGTTATTTTTACCAAGATACCTTTTTTACAGGTATGATTAAAGAGTTTGGTGGTGGTTTGGGTTTTTTTGTCATAGTGTTATAAATAATTAGTTTCAACTGTAATGTTTTATGAAAGTTAACATAGGAGTAGAGTAACCAGTAACTTTTTTAGGTCCTCGTTAGATGTGCTTCGCTTTGATCTTGCTTTGGTGTATGTGAGAAACACGGACTAGTTAATTTTTGACGTACCACGGTTGTGTGTAAAGGCGTATGTGAAGAAGCATGCACCAGTTTGCAGGAAGAGCCTTCTCTTTCTAGACATAACACCAGATTAGCAGAAGATGTCTTGACATTTGACAGTCACATCTTTACAGAAAAAGAATGGGTTTGTCTCTGAAGCTCTTCAGCTCTTTTTCAAGTGTGAAAGGAGAGTTCCGATGCTGTTTATCCACGAGTAGCATACAAAATTCTACATCTTATCTGGATGCAGAATGGGTTTCTTTTTATGAGTGCATTATCTGGTTGCCAAAGCCATTCACATTCAAGGTCCAATCCTGCTTCAGTGGGTTTAGAACTGTATGTTTTAGCAGTCAAGGGTACCTTGGACCAACAACCAGCGGGCACTTCTGCATTTAGTCCCTCTCAGGCTGCCTCTGTGCAGCTCTCTCACTTTGTGTAAATAATGAATCCCTGGACTAGGGCTTTTCTATGCCATTCTAGAATCTTGTGCGTTGAGCATTCAGTCTCTTTTCCAAATGAGTACATTTCCTTGTGTTTTTAATCAGTCATCATTTCATAGAAACTGCAGTACTTGTCTTACATGCCTTTCTGAAAATCCCATCACTTGTACTTTAGGAGGCTGGAATAGTGTTGTCAATTTGCTTATGTTGAAGTCTCGTTCGTGTTTTTCTTAATCAGAGAGACCAAGCTCTGCGGTACTGTTGAGTGCAATATGGTCTGTTTGTAGAGAGATGCTTATGTGTGTTTTTTGCACAAATTGGTGGGTGCCAGAGTTCCTCATTGCAGTTTCAGTGGAGACATGATAAGCAGGAAGCTGTATATGATATGAGAAAATTAGAGGTTCATCAGATAGTTTACCCTAAATGCAAGCTGCAGGAAAACTGTAATATGTTAATGCATTTTGTCAAACTGTGGGAAACCAAATTATGATGATTTAATATTACTGGGAAGCTTTTCTGTCTAATCCATGGAAGCGTGTGCTTTTATAGTGCTGAAGAGAACCTGACGTGTTTTTTATCTTCCATGTTAGCGTATCACTGGGTTAACCTATTGCAGAGGCAGGATGCTGGTTGTGTTTGTGTTAACAAACCCCCCTCCGCTGGTTGTTAGGCGGGGTTTCCTGAATGCTCATTCTAATTCTCAGCCAAGTTAATCTGGCTTCTATAAAAATGGCTTAATGCTTATTGCACGGACTTGGTTCCTAACAGCTCCTTCAGCTCGTCAGTCTCTCACTGAATGCCATGGAGGGGGATGGTGCAGACAGCTAAGAGAAGGAATGGTCAGGCACAAGAGGGAGGCTTTATTTTATTCTTATCTTGGTCTGTATGCCAAGTCAGTCTATATGAACTGCAGTACAGAGTGTAATCTGCAGTGGAAGAAAATACTTGCTTTGACCATAGCCTACAATTTGATGTTAAATAAAGTCAAGTTACTGAAGTTTTTGAGTGTTGAATATATTGTTGTTTACCAGATTATTATTACTTTTGATGTGTAAATGGAAGATTCTGTAATTCCATTGCTTCCTGAAGCTCACCATCCTTTGAGGTGTTCAGAATTAAATTAAAAATGAAATGTCTCCCCAGCTGGGGCATCTGTACCCAGCAGAGAGTGCAAACTGACACAAGGCCTTGTAGAAGAGCATGGAACTGCAGAAGATGGAGTCAGTGACTTAAGAAAATACCTCTGTGCCAGGACATTCTGTAAATTTCTCTGGAGAAATCCTGCAGCCCTTCAAGACAGTTGACCTCATTTGCATGTTTTGATTAGATTGCTGTCAGGCTGCTTCTGACTGCCTGTAACGAAGGGAAAGTAGTTTTCTGAACAAGTCTCAGGAACTTCTTCATGTCAGAATATATTCCTTATAAATACCTTTATAACTGAAGAGTAAGATTTTTGCGTACTGTCACTAAATCTCTAGGGGAGACATGTCCAGAATGTGCTTTATCATATGGAGAAGTGCTCTCCATCTATATTCTATATTCCAGTTTAAGGAAAGGATCACCAATATCCAAAGTAAATTCCTGAAATATTTATTAGTTTACTAAGCCTCTGATACTGTTGCAGCTGAGGAACTTTCTCCAAAGGTCCATAAATGAAAGCATAACTTAGTGGAGTGTTTCATAGAGATACAAAGCTATATGACAACTATGCAACTATACAACCTGCAACTGGATGCTGGTGAGTCTTTAAAAAGTGGGAGGGAAGAGAGAGAGAAGGAGAGAAGGACAGAGAATCTTATGCCCCCAAGTGAGAGGAAATTCTAGAGGCGGTAAAATGAAACTGCTAATGTATTTAGGTACGAGATAATGATCTATACAGCAGAATTTAGCCATTGGAAAGACTGCAGCATTCACTGCCCTTTAATAAGTGCATGAGTGTCTTGAATAAGGATTAGGAGAGTGTGTAACTGAAAATATTTAATACATAGAGAAGACCGAAAAGGACAGACTGTAATTGAAACTATACTGTCTCAACTACAGCAACCTTTCTTCTGGTTACTTTCATTCATAATGTTAGGGTCTTCATCACAGCAATGATGTTAAGTCACGATCTTGAGACTTACTACTGTAGCAGTGGAGGTCAGATCCATGTCCTAACCACAATCTAACATCTAAGAGGAAATGAGCAGTTAACACTCATCCTGCTTGCATTTCTGCCTGCTCTCTAGAAATGTGTAACCAGAATGCAGGAGGAATGGATGTAAAAAGGAGAAGCCTGTGTAATTATTATGTAACGAATACGTAATCTGCTCTGTTACTTGCTTGCATATTGGGTTTAACACAGGCATGCACCTGGTATTGTGGTTATTCCATATTGCCTAAGTAATTCCAGTGAATGCTTCATGCAATTATAAAAATGGGGATATTAACAAATATGTTTTCATTTAAATACTGTATCTGTGTTCAAAAATATTATTGAAATGTGCCCTTCTTAGTACCAGCAAGGTAGATTTAGTTAGTATTGACTCAGGTGCATTTTTTCTTTCTCAATGGGATTTTATTTCATACATTTGCATTTTTAAAATGCAGCATTCAGGAACTATGGCAAATACTAGAGAGCTCATGTAGTTCTAGTTAAATGCAATAGTAGGAAAGGGAATACTGAATATGAGAGGTAAAATTAGCTGAGTTCACAATTCTCACTTTATATTGGAAGATAAAAAATTCTTAGCCACTAGATTTAATATAGGCCATTTTACTAGGTTGAGCTGTTTTATACAGAAGTACAGAAAACATTGAGCTTTTTACTACATTTTAGTGGTGCATTTCCCTTAAACCTGACACTAATAATGGACTTGCTTGGTTTGTCAGGAAATAGCGCTCCATAGAATAATGGTGAAGTTCTGCTGTGCTCACTGTGATAGCGTTGTTCTTCGGAAGGTACTGGGCAGTAAGAGCATTGCTTGGATTATAGCTCAAGTTGATGTATTGCAGATAAAGCTGCATCACTAATGATTCAGTTGTCATTTTCCACTAGGGAAGCAGTGACCTCAGTAACTTCTGACTTTACTGAACTTGGTACAAACAGGAAGGGGCTTTCTCATTTTTTTTCCTTGCTTTAGTTTTTTGAATTTTAGCAATTTGTTAAGACTATCTTCATAGCTAAGGACAAAGAAATGATTTTGCCCTATTCAGAAGTTCTAGTCATCTTTCCTTTGAAAGCTCTGAGTACCAAGGTCTACAAAATCAGTACAGTGATTGCCCTTTTGCCATCACTGTAACAGTGTAACTAAATTATTTGTAAAACTAGATAGGGTTTAGACAATTTCTTTTTCCCAATATTGTTTTCTCATTACTTGAAATTGCCACTTGAAAATATCCTGTTGACTCAAAAAGTCTTGTGTGTCTCCTGGTCACTTACATGATTTTGGCTGGGGAAGATAAAGTTATAAAACCATATAACGAGTTAGGCACTATTTTCAACTTGGTGATGGGTATTTCCTTAAGTGCCTTAGAGAAAGAGCAGAAAATTCAGACTTCTGACATCTTTGACTTTTCTAAGAAAAAGGGAAATCTTCCAAGCAGTATTTCACCAACCAAAATGTGTATTAAAGATGCATTGGCTGTACCCCAGGCTCTTCAAAGATGAGCCACTAAGCTCATAGTTGAAATACTTGTGCAAGTGAAGGTAAATGAATTAAGCTGCTTTCCACTCTCAAGATTAGAAGGTGCTATGGTTTATTTTGGCCTTCTACCATATAAAGTTGAAATCGTGTGTAATATCGAATTATTTTGTCTTTTATTTCCCAAGTCACTATTCTACTTTAGTATTCAATAGGGGTTTGGCAAGGGGGGAGGGTTTGAGGAGGGAAAGAGGGTGTTTTTTATTTGTTGTTTTTTTAACAAGGAAAAGTCTGCATTTACTTTCATAAGCTGTAATACTGGATGTTGGATTGGGCTAACAAACAGCTGGTCTTTCTGCCAGAATGACCCATTTACTTGACTGCAAGGTGTCTGCTCCTGCTCCCACCTTCCCCAAAATATATACACAGATGAAAACTTACAGGGAAGCTCAAATGGCAGGGGAGGAAGGGGACTGCTGGGAAGTTTTATTCCTTTTTGCAACTGAAGATGAGTTTGAACCTCACATTTTCCGAAAGTGTTGGAAGATTTGACTGTTCGATCTCATCTCAGTGCTAGGAAAGCAGCAGTGGGAAAGTGCAAGCACCCTGTGGCTAGTCATTATAAAGAGTAAATGGAGCCAGGGGTGTTCCAGAGCTTCAGAACCCATTCCTAATGACTCAGACCAGCTTTTAGAGGGTCATATCCTATGCTGTCCTTTCTCAGTTTGAGGTAGAACTGTCTATGGTATGCATTCAGTCATGCATAGTGTACATTCAGAGCTGCAGTCTCAGTTCACTGTCAGTTGGAAAGAAGAATCAAATCACAAAAATAAAATACCTTAGTGCAGTGAGTCAGGCTGTAGTGACTGCAGAACCTCCTTTCTGCTACTGGAGGTTCAGGGGGCAGAGGTTGGATTTCTGTCCTTGCATAGTTTTGTTGGCATGTAGAAAGGTATTTTGAAGCATGAAGTCAGGGATGCCTTTAAAACATTAGATATCAGGTGGAACAAAAAAAGGATACATGTCCAGCAGCGCACATCTCTGCATTCAGAAGTAAGTTGTATTGGTCTCCCCTGGAATAGAAAGAGAGTGAGTATATGATGTAATTGCAAAGAGAACTTTTTTACTTTGCTACTGTTAAAACAATGACAGTCGTTTGCCTTGGTTTTCTGCTGACCTCAGTGATAACCCTTCCATTAGACAAAATAAAACCAACATTGTTCAGGCAACATGCAAGGGAATACCAGGAATTTTATAAAGGTAGCATGCCATAGCTCCAAGAACTATGGACTGTTCTGTTCTTTTGTAACTTTAAAGTTGAATTACAGCACTGGAAGTCTTTCTCTGTCTTCACTCCTTATGCCCTGTCATATGGCAAGTGTCTGCAGCAGTAAACAGGGAAGGACATCCTGAAAGATTTCCTGTCTCTTACTTTTTTTTTATCAGCAGAAGTATTTGGTTTTGTAGTGTTTTTTCAGTTTCTCTTTTTATCAGCTGCCAGTGAATGGTTCTTTATGTTTTAATGGCTGGGGGAAGATGGTAACATGTTGCAGCAAGCTCTTGTGTTCCATGGAGTGCATGGGTTCGAATGTGCCTGTTGCTCACCTGTTATTTTCAAATGCTGTACATTGGAGAGAAAAGTTGGCAACCATTTTAGAAATCCTGGAACACATGCAGTGGGCTCAGTTGCCTGAAGGAGCAATTTTGGATTCTTATAATAAGCTTTTTATGAATGGTTCTCATCATTTCCAGTCAGTGCAAGTATAAAAGTAAATTACAAGAAACAAAGGCAAGACCTTTAAACAGGTTGAGAATAAGGACATTTAAGGTCAGTCTCTTTCACATCTTTATGCCATTAGTCTATAGAGACATCTGTAGTTCAGACAGTCCCAATATCCTTTTGTGTTTTTCAGTTTTACATTTTGGCATCTTATTCAGAGCATTTTTCCAGAAGTTTAAAGACAGGAAAATAAGGCATTTGGAAACAGTATTACAGTTTTGCTGAACTCCAGGGTCCCATTTGCTTTCAGAAATATTTAAGCAGCTAAAATAGTTTCCTCTTTTAATGGGTCAATTCAGTTTCAGAACAGGCCAATGAGACTTTTTTCTTCTTGCAATTTGTATAACTTTCAGAACTTCTACACCCATCATTGAACAAGAAGCCTGTGACTTTTGTTGTTCATTTTAGATGTGGCAGAGTATGTCAGCGGAATATTGTTAGAAATTAGAAAGCAAATCTTCTGGTTTTCTTTAATTAACTTCACGTGACCTTAAGTGAGACCATTTCTACCCTCAGAACTTAAGAAATTTCAAAAGTTGAGGTGTATATAACATTTAGCTAATACATTACTTCTGCTGGGGGGAAAAGGGGGAGTCGGGGAGCAGGGACAATGACACATGTTATTGTGGTCTCTTTTTTGTTTGTTTTCATTATTCCACTATGGTTTCTGTCAAAGAATTTGAATTTCTTGTTAAACTGTAGAAGTAGAAGGAGCAGCATTTCTGAAGAACTAGCCTGTTTGCAGCAACTCAGTGAAAGAAACTAATTCATTAAATTGCACTCCTAAAGGCCTAGCAAGCAGTTTTCACACCAGATCTTTTCAGCATGAATTTAGTGAATTAAAGTTTTCACTAAAAGTGTCATATGATTTTTTTTCCCATGCCCTGGGCAATTGCGAGTCTACCTGCAATTCAAGAAGGCTGAGTTTGCAGTATGTGCTCTTATACAGGCCCTACTGTGTCCTGGCACTCAGTCTCATTAATTCTTTCTTTTCTCACCTTGAGCATTGTGTGTATCATGGCCCACTAGTCAGGTTAGTCAGTGATGGGCTTGGAGCCTCACTGCAGAAGCAAAGTCAGAAGATACCCCATCTTAAATGTACCTTGAGCAGCATCTCTGTCCTGACCCCATTCATAGCTCTCAAATCTGAACAAAAATTCTAGCTTAGTTTTCTGACCTCTGTCCTGCTTGCCATAGAGCACAAGGAATCTCTTCCCGGCTCTAAATGTGCATTTGTTGAGCAATGCCATCAACCTGACCCCTGTTGTCCTTGTACTTGTCTAGGCTAGCAGGACAACAGAATAATTCTGGCTTTAAAGTCTTTCAATTCACTAACCCTAGCATCTATAAAAAGATGTGTGTGCTAATATGGGAAAGCTGATATTCTTCCTAGAAAGGCTAAAAGCTCAGACATTTACAGTAGTTACAGTCTTTGGAAAGACTTGTGATCCTTGTTGGGGAGTCCAAGCGACCCAGGCTAGAGAGTCCAACCAATCAGGCAGATCATCTTATTGATCTTGTTTTCTGCACTTGCGTTCTTATATGGCATTACCTGGATTAATGGATCTGATACATGTTGAAAAGTTTTCAGTATACCACATGGAAGGGTCAGTTTGTTTGTTAGCACAGGCAGCTCCAACGCAACTAATTTATAGATACTGTTAACTTCTTTAATCTGTCATATTTTGTGATGACTAAGTATCAAAAGATCCAATGGAGAAAGGAGGTTTCTTTGCCAACCATAATTACTGGTGTGTTGTATACACAGAATGTCAGAGTGAGAATAAAAACAGCAGTGTCATTCTATGGTACATGAGTATTCATCTGAAAAGGCTGACTTGTAGCCATGAGGAGTTAACATTCATGAGGACTGTGTGGAAGCCTTACATAACTCATCTCATGGGTGTTTCTCTGTACACTCTGCCAGAACTAATTTCACGGTTTTAAAACAACTCATGGTACAAAAAGAATACGTAATGAGTTGCCGTGAGATATGATTGTTTCCCATTTGAGAGATAGAGAGACCTGTAGCTCTCCAGGACTTATTAAGAATCATTTCTCAATTAAGCATGGGATGTATAGCATAGCAAAGGCTATGTGGTTCCTCCTGAATACATCAGGGTTTGGCTGCGGAAAGTATACCTATTGCGAGAATTTGGGATACTCTTCCCCCTCCTTTCCCTGGCATCTTTTCCTCTGCTAGTTTATAAATTCAAAGAGACCGTAAGCTTGTGTAGACAAAAACCACTGACCTGGCATGGTCTGTCTTATCCTGCATTCTGAGTCCCTGTCATATTTTAGAGTTTGAAAACAGACAAAGCTTTCTGGTGCTGTCAAAAAAGTCATCTTTGAGAAAGGAAGCAGCATCCAAACTGTCAAGACCAATACTTGCTCCCTCTCAGCCAGTGACGTTTCACTCCTGAAGCCTGCATAGCAATAAACTACTTGAGTTATCAGAAGACAAAGTCTGCTGGCAAAAGCAGATTCTGGGGAAAGAAAGTTAGATGAAGTAAGGTGGTGAAAGGGAATCTGGTCATTTTAAGTATTTACAGATAGGTGTTAGGTTCCCCCATTCTGGGAAAGGCAGAAATAATGTTATGCAGAGACAATGCTATACAAAATGGGGGGGAATACTTTAGAAAATATGCCGAGGGTGCAAAGCCAACAGTTCATAGCATGTCTGATCTGAGTTTGAAAAACAGCTTTCTGGCAAGTGAAACCAAAAAAAAGCATATTGAAAAGAGGTTTGGTTAGTTTGTTGTTGCAGAGACAGTGCAATGTTAACCGTAACACAGCTCTTCCCATCTCTGCATTTCATGCTGATTTGAAGCAGATTTAAAGTTCAGTTTGATAGCCCTGATAAGGCCTTGTATCACTTTTTGAGGCAGGAAGTCAAAGAGGAATTAACTGGCTACTATTTGCCCAGATTTTTCCAAGCCATAAAGTGAGATTTATTTCAAAGTATCAGAGCCACTTCAGTTCAAATGAGTTGGTGCAGCCTTAAATGCTAAGAGAAATTTATGAGGATCTTTGGACCTCCAGAATACCTCTGGAAGGCAGCTGGGATTACTTGTAAAATTTCACTGCTGTAAAAACGTGATTTAAACCAGAAATGTGAATGAATTGCGAGGGATCTCCTCCAACATAGTACATGGTGTTACTGTGCAGCTGCGAGACCTATCATTTCAGCCAGCAGTCTTGAATGGAAAATTCAGTGTGGTGACTCACAGTTTTCTGCATCTTCGTGTGCTAGGGAAATAGAAATAAAGCAAAGATCTCTTGATCTATCCCTTACTTGCTCTTTTATTCTCTTGGGAGAGTAGTCATTACAGATACCTATTTTGTGACTTGAAAAGAGAGAAGGAGTTGGTGGGATGATGTATGAATTCATCGTTTCTGTACCACCAGGTACCCATCTTAGGCACCAGATGAGGCTTAAGTTGCAAGGAAGGGTTAGACTCTTCTATCTGCTGGGCAGAAGTGGTGACATGATAGATGATGTGGTGGCAGGATGCATGAAATAATTTAGATTAACCTCTCACATTTCCTGTAGCGGCAGTTCTGGAAGTCCTGCAAGTTCTTGGAAGAACTCCAAGAACAAATTTCCATGCTTCTTATCCCAGATACACTAGTGACGAAGGAAATTCTGCTTCAGTAAAAATCATTTGTGTCCCAATAGGATACTGTACCTTTTTATAGGAATTTTTTTTTTTTTTTTCACCTGCAAAACCTGTAATTTTTAATGTGGGGAAGGACTAGAAGATGTGAGGTACAAACACACATCGATTCTCTTTTTAGAAAACCAGTGAGAATAGGGATGCAAATTAGTTCACTATACAGATCTAATTAATCAGCCTCTCTTCTCTTTTTTTTATTCCAGTTACCTTGAATTAGAAGTCATGTTATCCTTTGGGTTCCAGCTGATTTAGTGTTGTAGAAAACTGCTTGCTACTAATCTGGCGAGGAAGTTAGAAAGGGCCAATGCACTTTGTATTGTGGTTACTCCAAAACAGTGACTGATTTTAGTTAGAATGGTGTTCTGGGGCTATTTTGCTTCTCATATTTGAAAGCACAGCTGAAAATAAAGTGAGTGTGCCCAGAGACACTCACTGTAACACATGTTGAAGGAATGTTATATACAGATAAACCAGACAGTTCCCCAGCATTATCTGAAGGTAGAATCTAGATTTGATTACAATTTTTGACCTATCCAAGATTCAGACATCTGAGCCTAAGGTTTTTTTTGATGATCTGTTTTGCGGGGAAATGAGGAGAAGGAAAGATTGTGGTAGAGTAAGCAGAAAATTATTCAGCAGTACCCTGTTATGTTCATTAAGAATGCAGACTTAGGCACTGAACTGTTACTTCAGTCAAATCTTCATTTTATTTATGTCAGTATTTTGTAAATAATTAATATGACATTTTAAGTTGACTTGTTTCCTAAAATAGCTGGAATGCAACAATAAACTGCATTGCAGTCGAGAAATAGCTATAATACCATGTCCTGCTTTGAAATGATTTTTCACTTACCAGTCAAGCTGAGTATTAGTGCTTCTAGGTAGGTTATTAACTGTATTTGCTTTTTGAAGAGAAAAGAGCCTCCTCATAACAGCGACTTCAACAGCAAAGAAAGATTTTACAGCAGTAGCCAATTTCCTAGGGGAACAGTTCCGTGATTGCCCAGTCCAGTGTAGATTTACTCTTCTACCCCCTTGGAGGTAGGGGCAAGGAAGCACATGAGGCTGTTGAGATGGAAACAGGGAAAATTTCAAGTGTCGTGGAGACTTTTAACTGTATCAATCCAACATCAGTTTTCCAGGTCCGAGTAGCCAGAAAACCATGTAGCTGAATGGGTCCTAAGTCCTAGCCCTTCAGCCAGTCACTCAGGAAAACCGTACAGAATCTTCTTCAGGAAAGGAACACTGAACATTAGTTATTCAGTCCTCCTCTAGGACCTATTAGTTTTCTTCCTTGCCTGCTTGCAAGGGAACTGCTTGTGCTGATAACCTCATGCACTTTTGTAAGTGGAAACCTTTTAGTACAGTGTAGTCATTGCTTAATGTTTATAATGGCTGAGGAACTGGGGAAACAGCATTAAAAGATCACTCAGATGCTCAGTGGCACTAGCTCTAAGATTTAAAAGATTACATGAACCCAAGGGCAGAAGAGCAGAGCACTATTTTGTTAATGTTGCTCGTTTGTTAAACCTGTGAGATTTTAGCGATGCAGCCCAGTTGGACTTGCCTCATTTTTTGTTTTAACTTCAAACTGCAGACGAGATAAAGCCCAAAGGAGGATGTAGACTGTAGCGCTTAAATGGTGTGCAATTGGTAATTAGCTGTAGCGAAGATTTGACTTTGGCTGGTTGAGCAGAAGGCAGGATAGTTTTATTTTTGGAGTTAAGGTCTTCGACTGACGGCTGGGGGGCAACGTTCTGGAAAAGCTAAGAATGATTGATCTACATGGCCAGCTTTTATGTGCTCAGATTAACTCAGATAAGCGCTTATTATTCTGGGTACTGGGGGGTCACAGATGCTTTTAAATACCACAGAAGGGTCACTGCTAGACTGAATAAAATCCCAGGCTCCCAGAATTTTTCTTCTGTATTTTTATTCAGATATCCTACCTTCAAACTTTACTTGCGGCCATAGGCCACAAGAAGAGGACTGCTCAACTAAATTTAGCTCAGTGAAGAGAGCAGGGAAATCTTTGAAGATGGCTTCTCTAGCATAGCTATTATGTCCCTGCACCTCATCCCTTCTTCCTTTTCTTTCTAAGTCATCAGAACTGTTACCATCACCTCTAACTTTCCTTGGCCAATGAAAGGATAAGTTTTAATTTTAATACCACTCTCAAGGTATAGCATTTACAGAAAGACTGATTACAAAATGTGGTTTTTTCTAGTGCTGACAGGAGAAAGTAATTTCTCATTTTTTCTCTTTTCCTCTTTTTCACTTTGGGATGCCAGTCTTGCAAATCAATATTTCATTTTGAAGAAGCCATGTTTGATGCCAGTTCTACTTATTTGCTTTGCAGTCGCTGCAGTAATGCTTTGTAGCTCTGTCAGTATGTAAATTAAACCAAGCATAGATAGCTTTGTGTTGCTTAATGTTCAGCTGATAAAAATTAATGTGGTGTGAAATGAGCATTTTATCTGACTGCAGATACAGTGCTGGAGTTAATTAGACTGGCAGAGCAAAACGTTATTAAACATACAGGCCCCTGATCATCAAGAGCTGGGTGAACCTCAAAAATGTGGGTTTGGGTGGGCAGTGTAATGTAAATTGACTGAGGCAGGCTCAAAGCAAACATACTGAGAATGGTGTGCTATTCAGCAATAAGACATGACAGACTGAGCAGTAGTGCTGATGAATGCATGCCTTGGGTGCACAGAGTAAGGTACAAGGCAAGCCAAATGCTTCCAGCACGCTTGGGAAGTGCATTAATCAGCATTAACACATGATCTACAGTGTCTTATTGTCATTAAACATTGCCACTTCTTAAGTTCAGGGTTTGATGACAGTTAAATGATCAGTAAGCCAAATCAAATAAAGCGGCAAAACATTTAATTCAGCATAAGTTATTTCAGTCAAAGCATTTTCATACATTTAGTTAGTTCTCTTGGCAGATTGCCTTGCAGCACTGGTGTAGGATGTTGCTGTATTCTGTAATTAAAATGAAAAAGCAGTAACAATGGTATCTTTTATTCTACAAACTGAATTTATTCCATCAATACTGGGTTACTTCTTGTGTTGTCTGGATATGGAACCTATTTTCATATTGCCTATTCTCTGTTTATGCAGCTGGATAAATTTATGAAGTTAAATATCAGTTATGGTACAATATTGACATGAAAAGCTATGCTGGATACAACCAAATATGCCTCTTTACTTTTGATGCTGTGGTTAGGAGAGTTTGGGAGACTGGTATCCAGCTTCCCCAGTATTACTGTCTAGCCAAAATGCAGTGAGTCTTTCCTGAGACTTGCAAACTCATTACAGCAGAGTGTAATGCCACGCTATTGTTGTGTCTGCAGCAGGTAAGATGATTGAACCCTACTTGTGAGTGATTTTAGGAAGAGCCCTTTGTGCTTTTGCATTACAGAATACTGGTCATTGGGAATCCTGCTGTACTGCTTATGAGTATTTCTGGACAGTGCAAGCAGGAGAGACAAAATATTAGGAGCAGACAGCAGGACCTCAGTGGCTGCTTACAAAACTATGTAAAGGAGCAGAGAGTGGTCAGTATATACATGGATGCACAAATTGATATCCTCTATTAACTACTTAATTTGATGGATACTAACTGAAACTTCCAGGAAGAATTGAAGAATTCAATCTTTTTGGCTCAGTCTCCAAGGATTTGTGAAGGTGACCAAGGCATCCTCTGAATGCTACTACACAAACCTCCAAGTATAAGGACCAAGGATGCTTCTTTTACTATACTTGCCTGTTACATCTATTTGGGTTTGTGAAAAAGAAAAGAGAGGATGATATCAGGCTGTCTCAGTGTTAGCATGTTTGGTTTCTTTATGCCTTAGCGATTTTCAGATAAAATCCATATCTTCACTCCCTTGACTTACTCATTTATTTAAAACATTTACCACTTGAAAGAAACACTGTAAATTCTCTTCCTATTTTTAACAGAGTTGAAACACTCAGGAAGCTGAAAGATTGTATTAGTTTCAAAACCCACGCTGTTGCCCTCTCCCCTTCAAATGTCATGTTTAGTTTTGCGCAGGTATTAGATCCTTTAGAGAGATGCATATTGCTGTTGGCTTCTTACATGTGTGCATCTGAAGACAGTTTACTACTAGTTCCGGATTTCAGCTATGCTCTCTAAAGTTCCTCCATGATCTCAGATATGCAGAACTATAACAAGAACAGTATGAATTACTGTCCTAACTATGAATTAAGCAATTCACAGAATTGGCAATATCCACATGCTAACCTGAGTGTTCTATATGCTGGATCCTATCAAATTGCTCCATTCCGTTTTTCACCGTATTGAGAGGTACTGAGTTCTTTGTGAAGCTGCATTTTACTTAGTACTAGCTCCTTTATGATTCATTCTTTCCTGTTACAGGGTCTTCAGTGTATCTAGGAAGACATCCAGTTGTTCAGAACTGGTTTTGCCATCTAACATAGGAGATCAAACCTTAAAGCCTATATCCTTAAAGCTACTACGTGACTTCTTTTGTTCTCAGTGTTTCCTTTCCAAGAGGTAAAAATTAGCCCAACTCCTCTGTAGTGATCTGTATTGGTTGCCTTTTACTACTGTAATGTCCCAGGCCCAATTTTCAGGTATACTTTTATTTCATATTTATTCCTTTTCTTACAGCTGTCCAGACTTTTAACTGGCACAGAAGCTCATCTTTTTTTGGACTGCAATTCTCTATTAGGAACAGTTATTAAGATAACTCCTACAGTGATTCCTGTGATCTGCAGCTAAGATCACTGTTAAATAAAATAATGATATCAAAGGTTTTGACCACTACTGAATTGGCAGAAAAAACCCAGCCCTCTCTTCTCTAATTAAATGAGCTGGTTTGGGTTTTTTTTTATTCACGTTTAGTCAACTAACAGTGTCCATACCTTTGTGAAGTTAAAAAAGATGGAATATTTTGCCTTGATATGAAATTATGTTTATTTTTGTAGCTTCCAAAACTGAAGAACTTAATACAGCAGACCAAACTGTTGTCAGTGTTTGGCAAAGCTATTTAGAAAACTCTTGATTCCAGAAAAAATATATTAATTCTTAGACTTCCTGATCTTTTAGACTCACTAGAAGGATCTCGAATCTTGCCTTTACTTTGCAGAGACTGAATAGGCCCAACAGAAGTAATTTGTGCAAGAAACAGGTGGTGAGATTTTTGAGGTACTAATTTTCTTCTCCTTATCCAACCCTTCTTAACAGTTTCTTACATAACAACCCAGATTAGCCCTGACAGAATTTTATTACAATGCAGACTATCTGCAGTATGAAATAAATTACTTATTTAAAATCCAATAGTTGACAATTTTGGTGTCAAGGATTCGTAAGGCCAGATCTCAAACTGGAATAAATGAATAGGATTCTGCTTGCAGCAGTTTACTTGTTCTAGCTCAGGGCCTGATTTTGCTCCATAGCATAATTTGAGACTGCATCTGGGCAGAATACTGTTTGATGGGTCCTCTGAGAGATGTTTTGTCATCTGTTATGTTTTGCTCTCCTTCTTGAAGTGATTTTCTGTAGCAAAAAGCTGCCATTGTGATAGAAATAAAGCTATCAATTTAATTTATGGAATCATGTTAGAGACTGTAGGTGAAAGACTTTTCTTTTTTACTTTTCAAGGCTTCTCTCAGTGATACAGATGTCAGTGACTTGGTCTAAGAACAATCCTGTAATTCATACATGCCTGCTTATTAAGTTTAGCAAAGGAATGCAGATTCCATTTGTCTTTAGACTTACTTTAGAAGTGTGTATGCAAGTGGCTGAGATTAATTCACTTCACTGCTTTCTCTAATTGTGTAGATTCAAGCTATGAAATGTTCTACCCTGGGGAAAAAAAAAGTGACAAACTTCTATAACATCTACAGTCCATTAGGAGGTTAGAAAGTCCAGGTTTGTACTATTCAGAACTGCAGCATCTTTGAAACCCCAGGTTCCTGCTTCTGCTTGCCTCCATGCACTCACCTCCCAGCTTTGGGGAGGCATTCAGCTCAGCAGGTTATAGAACTGTGGCTTGACACCACAGCCACGTTACCAGGAGCTCTGGAGTTCAGCTTCCTGAACTGTAGCAAAGTGTGAATTCTCCTTAGTACGCTTGGCAGGGTGCTAATTGCATGAAGAAGCACGCTTAGAGGATAAATGGATGACTTACCATTGCAGAGCATCTGTATTTAATGCACTAAGCTGTTGGTTATTGACTTCACATCGTTTGAGTATTGGTAAATGTGCTCAGCAGAGTACAGAACCTGATCAGGAAAATTAATAGCTTTGTTTTGCTAAACTGCATTTAAGCCTTGCCACATTAACTTGGAGTTACTGTACTCAGTATTCACCTCATGGAAGCAGCAGTTTCTTTCAACAGTGAAATAGTCAGCAGCATGTGGCCGCACAGTGATTGGATTGCAGACTGAGTTTTTGTTTTACTTGTTCTTCCAAAGCCTTAAACCTTAAACTCCAGAGTTGTTAATTCAGCCTTGTTCAACTGAATTGCTCTAAATGGAAGTGATTTGTACAGGCAGGATTGTGGCACACACATAGGTGCATGGATAAATCTGAAGTAAATGTTAACAATGGTATATTTTTATAGATATTGGGTGAGTAGTTAGTATTTGCTAATATTTGAAAAGCTTAGTTTGAAAATAAGGGCTGTGGCTGATATAAGAAAGGATTATGCCAATTTTCATAGGTATACCCTAAAGAAGACCTGTAATTTCACTTTGCCTATCTAGAACATGACAACTTTTTTTCTGTACAACATTTGTAGTGAAATACATATATGAAAACTACCCTTTTAAAAATACTGTTGACCTAAATATTAGGCCTCATCACCTTTATGAAGCCAGTCTAAATAGAAAATACTTCAGTTTACAGGAAAAACTGCTTAAAGGAAAAACCCAGCAGATATGGGAAAGTAAGTAGGTCTGTGTATCAATAGCTCAGTGGTTTTTTAGTTGTCAGTCATAACCCGGAGGGTCACAGGAAGTTCAGAAGAGACCATGAAGCCTGTACTACCCAGGTTTCAGCTAACTACCCTCCATTTTCAGCAGTTCTCAGTTCCTCCACTGTTCACATAGGCACCTGATAAACACATCCTGTGTAACTTGTTCTCACTCCTTACCCAGTATCAGTCACCAAAAGCAGCCAGAAGGTAGCTCTGTGGTCCACTTGGAATTGCTCACAGCAAGTCATTTCAGGTGGGCACAGACCAGTGGACAGGGACCACTCTGCCTGAAGCACTGATGTTCCTACCAATAAGCAGCAGCTGTGTGCTCCGCTTGTGCCTTTGCCCTACTCCCTGGATGCCCTCTAGAAGCACAGCCCTGGGAAGGGGCAGATGCAATGTGCAGTTAACCCTTTAGGTAAAGCTGTGGTTACTTACAAACCCTTGTAGAGAATGCAGCCTGCCAAAACATAGGGAGATCGCTGGCAAGTTTGCAAGATGAGGGCTGCTTTCAGTAAAAGCAGGGGGTCCACCTGCATGGGGAGAACAGCAGTAGTGAGGCCAGAGAACCCTGGAAAATGCTCAAAGCAGCAAATAACCACGACACCATTGGCATTAATATGAGGAAAAAATTCTTTACTGTGAGGGTGGTGAGGCACTGCAATGGGTTGCCCAAGGAAGTTGTGAGTGCTCCATCTCTGGCAGTGTTCAAAGCCAGGTTAGACAAAGCCTTAGGAGGCATGGTTTAGTGTGGGGTGTCCCTGCTTATGGCAGGGGGGTTGGAACTGGATGATCTTAAGGTC
>JBCJKH010057670.1:47488-71172 GCA_039877255.1 Loriculus beryllinus
TACAGTAAGCGAGGAGAGCAAAGCTAAAGGATAAAGGCTTTGCTCACTGTGATACAGCTCCCCTCCACTTCTGTCATATGTTCATTGAAATTAAAGTTAGGGTAAGGGACATCACTTGACAGCAGTGCAAACCCAAATCCAGCTATGAGTTTCCACCTCAGTGTTAGCATGAGTAATCATTTGTGTATCAAACAGTTGCCTGTGAAAATTCTGGTATGAGGTTAGCATTCATTTTGTGCAGTTTTCTTTACAATTTTCTGTAAAAGCACAGTAAATGAACTCTAGAAAACTTGTTGCTGACATCTGTCCATCGCAGATATTCCTTATACATCCATTAGCTAATACTTTGTAATAGTTGTTTTGTTCACATGCGCAACTTTTTTGTGCCAGATACAGAACAGTGTAAAATCAGACCAGAGGAGGTTTATCGGGAAAGGTGGCGTAGGAATTTGCGCGTGTGTTCTAACTTGAGCCACTTGAGCCTTCCCACCAAATTATTTCCTATCAGGAAATCCCAAGTGGCTAAAGCAATGCTTTTTGTGTGATCAGATGTACCACTTTGTGCAGACAGGCAGTTTCCAGCCAGAGTCCTGATTCAGGAGCTACTGTTACTGAGGAAGATACAGAATAGAACTGGAACTTAAGTCTTTTATATCCCCAATGGGCAGAGATGAGCCAGGCATGTCCTAGTGTTGTTTTAGTTGGAGCTGGTTTCCTTTGCAGAAATAATTAACAATTCAAAGCATTGGGAAACATGTGCTCTAATTCTAAAGTATCCTTTTGTCCTTTTAATTTCACCTGGGGATTTGGTGCCTTAGAACACCAAGGTGGCACCAGATGCTGCAGGACAAGATACAGATTCTGGGTTCAGTTAGGGTAAGCTCCTGAGTATTTGGATGCTGATCTGAGATTGGATCTGCAAGCCAAAACTTTAATACTTAAAAGCACAGGCTTTATCATCAGGTTTCCACTACCACCTTCTCTGATTCACACTAAGATGTTATAAACAAGCTTTAGTGTGGCCTTCTTTGGTTATCCAGCTTTAAGCTTGGTCAGATGCCAGTAATGCAGAGACAGGAGCCATGAGGGTTCCAGGTTCAATAATACAGCTGTGGCTTTTGTTGTCATTCTCAGCTGAAGATACAGCTTAGGAATTATGTAGGGGGAAAAAAAGTCCTATTTTCATGAATGCAAACTTGTAGTAATTTCTCTACTTTTTCAGAGGCTTGCCAGCTGTGAACACATCACTTTTAGGAGTTTCTCCTGCTTGTTGTTATCCTTAAGGAAATCTCCTCACTCCTGTGTTAGCATTGCAGAATACCATGTTTCTGAGTATCTGCAGACCCGGTACAGACAGACAGGTCATTGCTTTGGGACTCCTAAAAGTGATGTGTTCCCACAGCTCATCTGCAGATAGGTGACTGTGTACTACCAGCTTTGCTACGTTAGATCAAGTTTTGCAAGGTCATAGATCCGTTTTATAATTAGTTACTTGGACAAAGGTGTCCATGCAGATTAAAAGAAGCACGGTTTGAATGAAGTTTGGTATATCCAGTTATATCCATTGCATCCAACAAAGGACGAAGAAATGGAGGGAGAGTTAGTTGTGTTTGGGAAAGTGTAGCTTTTCTGGTTGCACTGTGAAAAGACTTTCCTGAAAGAAAAAAAAAACAACCAAAACCCTCCCCTAAACAAAACCAAACCACCCATGGAGAGTAATCCTGTCTGTTACAGAAACTTTGAGACATGCCTTAGTCAAGCTGTAAAAGAGATTAAAGAAACAATCCTTGAGAAATCTGGATTGATCTCTGGATTACATTTGTTCCCACAAAATGCACTCCTGGATAATTGTTTTGTACTGCAGGAACCAACCCCTGTGATTTCCATCAATACAGCTTTGCAGTGCAATGTGCACGTTGGTGTTAGGCACTCCTTGCTGGAGGCCATACTTGAGCTCTGTGTCAATAGAGTCTCCACAACAGAAGTGTATATTGACTCTTGGATTAAATTTAAGTCACTTTCTATTTCTGAACTCAAATTCAAGAATGTGTATGAGTGATGTGACACTCTATGTGTGCTTGGACTGTGTTAAACTCTTCCTGTTTTAATATTATCACAGAATCATAGAATAGTTAGGGTTGGAAAGGACCTTAAGTTCATCTAGTTCCAACCCCCCTGCCATATATTGCTAAAACCATTTTAATAGAATCTAAGTAATGCCAGTTAGGGCTTTGTGGTATAGTTGTGTTTTGTGCACATGAGATTGCAGTTTGAATTCTGCTCCTGTGAATTAGTTCAAAAGAGCACACAGTATCTGCACCCTGCCTGTATTCCCTACGTTTCTAGGGAAGTATCTGTCTACCCAGCAAAAGAAAGTAGTTTTTACAGGATTGTTAACCCCTGCCAGCCTGTGCAGCAATGGGCAAACAGTTTGTGGAGTTTCTGTTTTATACAGATTTTACTGTATAGGGGTTTGGGTTTTGGTGATGGCCACTTGTTTTCCAGATGGATTAAAACCCTGCTGTATATAATGCTTGTTGTATATGGTAAGTTTTAGCCTCTCACTGCAACAAAGAGTATTTATTAAATAAATATGTCCAAACTTGCAGTAAGCTTTATGTGGGGGCCTGGAGCTTATTGACATTAGGGTACTCAGAAAATAAGTCCACCTTCATTGAGGTCAGATGAGCTCCAAATGTAATTTTGTTTTTTAATGTATGAAAACTCTGTGTTCAAGCTGAGCATTTTTTATTTTTTCTTTTCCAAACTGAGCAAATTTATCATTAATTCAGGTAAACCAGGATGTAACTTTTTAAATCCACATTCCAGTGCAAACGAATCGAACTCAGCAAAGGCACAGGAATTAGTTATAAAATTAAATTTCATTTTTCATGTCTGTGTTGCCACAGTGAATAAGGTTTCAAAGGGTTGGGAGTAGCACTCAATTCACTGAAGTGTGACAATTCTTCCATGTCAGTGATTTCAAGCCTGAAGGGGATGACATCCTGTAAGCACATTCATCCATTTGTGTTTATTAAATTAAAGCCTACGTGAGTTTGCAACAACAGACTGTTCATTAACAGGAAAAGAGACTCTCGCTTTCCTCTTGGGACTGTTTTGGCTTTGACCCATTGATCCATTCTTGCTTTGACATAAATACTAGGGGTTTGTTTGCATCTGGTTTGTTTTCTTCCTGTGACAGATGAGACAATAAAGAGCAGAAAATGATTTTGTGCTGGCCATGTTCATATCTACCATATACCATAACTAGCCAAATAAGTTATAGAGTATAATAAAATAAATAGCGCACAGTGCACTACCCTGAGGGGTATCTCCCTTAGAACTGTGCAGTGTTTGCTGGATATACATGTGCTGGGGGAAGGGAAAAAGGAGTGAATGCTAACAAGACAGTGTTATATGGTGTATTGTTTAACACATGTGTTTCAATAGCACTCAAAGATTCCCAGGCAGTTTTTCATGCAGTGCCCTGAACAGAGATGTGAAAATAACAGTGGTGCTGCCAAGGGTGTGCTGTGGAGCTCAGTGTCAGACAAAGGGAGGGAGTAAATCTAAGATGTGGTTTTTCAACAGCTCCCAGTTCCTTTCTTCCTCTTTTAACAGTAAAGCATATTTCAAATAATTGGGGAATACCTGTATTCTCAAGGTGTTATCTGTTCCTGTATAACAGGGTAGAGGATTACAAAAAAGGGTTGCACTCTTTTTGACCAGCTGGGGAAGTTCCTGAGAAAGGGTGGAAAGGAGAAAGCATTCATTCTGCAGTATGCAGAACAGAGTTAACAGGTACAGGGGTCCCAAAGACTGGATGTTTTAATTCAGCAGAGAATACAATAGAGGTGAAAGATGAGGGTATAATCTGAGGGATACAGAAATTGTGCCTCTACTTCTTTAGGGTGGAAAAATTGGCTGAGTATGCAGGAGAGAGAGTGAAGATTGGGTTTGTAATATAAATTTTGTAGAGAGAATAAAGCAGTCAATCCAAAGAAGAGAGGAATGAAGTGATGGTGCAATCCTGCACAAGGGTTTTTTAGGGCATTGGAAATACCACCTGGAATTGGCTTATGTGAATAGCAGGTGTGGTGCTCTGCTTGGGAGAGTCAGATAGAAATCAGTGTTTTGCTAAGGCAAAAAATAGATACAACATGGTAATGGATAGATTATTGATGTTGAAGCTGCAGAGAGTGAGTGTGTGGAATTACGTGACAGTTTAGCCAGCAGTGAGTCAGAGAAGGCAGAGCCAACAGAAAGCAAACGACACATGAAAAGGAGGGTGCGTCCCAGCTATAGAAAGCATAGTTTGGTCAAGTTAATGGGGCTTCCTGGCTGTGGTTAGTGTTAGGGAACCAGACCCCCTGGATGAATTGGACTCCCTTAGTGTGAATTGGGAAAAACACCAGAAGACCATCAACATCGGTAAACATCTGTGGTAGCACTGAAACCAGCATAGCTAAAATGGGTCATAAAACAAGTTTTTAAGGACCAAGATAATTAGGCATAACTTTGAGAATTCAGTCTGGATGAACTGAACTGAGTACTCCCAACTGAGTATTAACCTCTTTTTTTCTAGCTCCTCTTTTCATAAGTACAGGTAAGCTGAGTGTGTTTCAATTTTAAATCTGAATTTTTGTACCCTCAAACTGAACTCAAACTGAACTGAGATACCTGCTGGAGAAAAAGGGTTTGAAGTACAGCAGGGTTTGTCAGATTATGCTTACCCATCCTTTCTTGGGTTTGGCATTAAATAGAAGTATTGAAGCAGTTTGAAAAAGATCACTCTGCTACAAAAAAAAAAAAAAAAAAAAAAGGAAAATAAACACAGAAAATTGTCTTGCTCCAAGAAAGATGCCTCTTAATTATAAGTGTTATTTATTCTGTTCAAATATAGCTGTTCCCAAATGCAAAGCTGTGAGCCTGAAATCTGTAACAGCTGTAGTTTTGTAAGACTGTCTTTCATGCTCTTTTTTCTCCGTTTTTCTGGATTTCTCCCCTCCTCCTACCCCCAGCCCCATCGTGTAAGGAGGAGTCACAAGTGGTGCTCATTTTATGCCAGGATTCACTCTTAGATATAACCAAGGTCTGAAGCACTCTCTGAGGGTTCCTGTATCTCATGATTGGTTGAAGAGGCAGCTGGGCTGCAGGTTTGAAATGGCCAACTCCCTGTAAGGGATGGGAAGGGTGTCCTGCAGAGTTACGTGTCCTGAGCTTTGTAACAGGTTTGTGCTGGGTACAGAACAGCTGAACTGCTCTGAGGACACCGCTTTGTCATTTAGTGTACAATGCTAGGCTGAAAAGTCGGGAGGCTTAGAAAACCTAACTTTATTCTTCTTTAGTATTCAGGCAACCTCCTCTATGGTTTAAACAGAGAGAGAAAAAGACTTTTCCTCTGAGGCGGTGATGATGTGCATCCCACAGTTATTTCTTTTTTCTGATGTTTTCCAGTACCTTTATTAGTGAATTGTTTTGAAAGCAATACATCTTTGGGCATAGGCTATATTGCTGTGTGTTAAACCCTATACTTATTCAGGTTTTAGCTCCTCTGTAATTGTGTTTCCTTTTTCTTAATTACAAATGTTAATGCCAGTTTACATGATGCTTATTTACAAGCTATAGTAAGAATCCCTTTCTTCATGGCTGTTTTTCTAACACATTGAATTTGCATGATTGGCAGTGACTTTATTTTTGCAATCTATAAATCAAAATAAGCAGGATGATTTTGCAGATTTTTTTAATACTAATGCACAAAGCAGTGTTGAAAGTAAAGTATAGAGATTAGTCTTTCTTAATACCTTCATTAAACTTTCATAATAAATTGAGAGTTCAGGTTATCATAGGTAAGGATGTTAGTATTTTGCTGTGCTTTCTTTCTTCAAAGTGTTAAAGGGGTTGGTTTGGCTGTTAAAGGGCCTTTTTGTAAAATGGGATTTTGGTTTGCATTCCAGATCTCCCCTAAAGCTTCAGAAAGGCTTGGAAATAGCATTTTAGATTTAAGTGCATTCATAAAGCATAGTTTCACGTGAAAAGAGGGAGAACTGTGTGGGTTAAAGACAGAAGTGTGGATGTCTTGGGTATTTGAGGACCCACAACAAGGAACCTTTATGGAAATGAGCCAGTCTCTGAGAAAAAGAAAGCATATTTTTCTTTACAGGTCAGAAAAGCTTTTGGGGACCCTCTCGACCTGGTGCCTTACAGTAGTTTTTGATGTGGATCAGGTATGAATGTTTATTCTCTGGGAAAGAACTGACATACTAAAATGGGGAGAGGAGGAAAGACAATATACAACAAAAATACTGTTTCAAATTATTGGGGTTACTTCCCTTTCTTTCCAAGATGGGCTGAGGCTTTGCAGTTACCACTTAGAAACAGTAGCACGCAGCCTGGAAAAAATAAAGTTCATTCTTAATGTGTTTGTGTTGATGTTAGATAGCTGACTGTTTTTATCTCAGTGCCTGTAGTAAGGCACACTTCCACCCAGTCAAACCATGAAAACAAAATTGATGCTGTGTCAGCATCTCGGCTGCAAATAACACTCAAAACAGATTATAGGACATGCTAGGAATACAAAATAAGGTTAGAAATAATGCTTCAGCTGTGAGTTCTTCAGGCTGTGGAAATAATAGAGCATAATTTAGTAGAAGAGGAACTAGGGAGTCAGCATACACAGGAAAAAAATGAAAGGAGCAAGAAAAATGAAGGGAAATGGAAATAGATATAAGGGAAGTTTGGCAAGTCCTGTCAGTGGAAAACGATTATGCTGACTGTATGGAAGAACCAGAAGGGATTTAAAGAAGAACTAGGAGTTGTTTTCAAATAAAGAGGGCAGTGACTAATCTTTGTGAGAGCTGCGCTGCAAGTCCTGAAGAGGATATGAAAATATACGTGGAACCTGAGCATATTTGTTAGCAACTTAAAAAACTAACTTAAAATGTTTATTTAATTAATTTGTGCTTGGGATTTTACATTGGGGGGTTTTTTCAGATATATATATATGTGTGTGTGTGTTAAAGATACTTCCTTCAATGTGACCCTCCTCAGTACTGTGAAAGGCTGTATGGTGAACTAGCACACTACTGTATATGCTGTAGAAGAACTGGCTTTCCAGATGTCATAGACCTTCTTTCTGTGTATTAGGTAAGCTTTGAACCTACTGTTTCAGGCAACATTTTACTTAAGAAAGGTGTGAAAAGTATGCAGAACAGCATAGAAACTGAGAAATGCTCATCAGTCACAATGAAGCACAGCTGAGGTTTTCTGTGGCTATTCTCTCTGCACTCCTCTGCTCAGTATACAAGTGTGTCGTTATCTGAAAGTGGCAAGCTCAGTGAGGTCAATAAGCACACATTAGACTTTATGCCACTTGTTGAACTACCATAGTGAAGAATGAAGTTGAAAACATGGTTGCTTCTTATTAAAGCAAATTTAAGTTAAACTTCATTTTCAAGAGGCTTTAAAGAGGCACTATATCCAAAGCCCTACCCTTTCTTCGTTACAGATTTTGTATCTGGGAAGCATTTAGCACTTCAGTTCTAGTCCTACCAATAGTGAAGCAGGGAGGACAACAGATCTAAAGCGAGATGTAAACTTGGACTTCAAACAATGCAATCTCTCAGCAACCGTCATGTTAAGTTTAGAATATCTAAAATCAGGAAGAAGCCTGGTGGGAGCACTGACATTTCTGAATAGGGTTCAGTCTGTGAGGAGCAGAGTCTTGCAATCTATTAAACAACGTGTTACAATAGTCAAGTCTAGATATCACAAAGGGAGGGATTAATGTACACACATCGACACAGGAATCTTTGATGCTTTCAAATGCTCCTTGTCATCTGAAAACCAGTCAGCAGGCATCACCTACATATTTCACAGCAGTCTACCTATCTGGGCATTTCAGTATAACAGTAAGAAGCCTTTTGAAATGATAGTGAGACATCTCAGTATGGCTTGCATTCAAAGTTCTAATATCTGTGGTTTGGGGTTGTTGATGTGAGCATATTTATATGTACATATGTCTACAGGCACTGACCTGATCAAGCCATCGTAGCTAAATTAGGATTAAATTTTGAACTTTAATGTCACAAGAAAGTAACATGGTCAAAGTCTCCAAAGTAGTTTGTATAATAATAATAATAATCTCTAGCAAAAAGGAATTTATGCATTCATAGGTGGTAACGATAACAAAACTACAAAAACATGTTTAACTTGCAAAAACCAATCTGATTATGTAACTGTTCTCCAGCTTTTGATGTTTGATTAGTTTTATGGGTGCAGGACATTTTGGGGTAGAAAAATATTTAAACTTGGATTCCCTACCCAGCACCGATCACTAGCATGAGGAGTAGTGATCTAATTTTCTTTGATGCTTATCTTTAGTGTTTAGTGCAGAGGAAGAAATAGAGAATGCACAAGCCTAAGGTGAACACTAACCAAAATGTTACCTCCAAATAGTTGGGCTTGTAAACTTATGTCTGCAGTTGTTCAAATGGGGTGAAGTGAAAGGTAAAGTACATTTAGTTCCATCCTTGTTCTATTCTTGCCCTTTAAGAAACATTCACTCCTTTTGCTGCAGCCATGGCGCAGAAAGTTTAAAGCGTGCCTGCCCAAATTAAGTTAATTATTAGTCTTCTGTACTCTTTACCGAGCATTAAATTTATTCAAATATGAAGGGATAGGAAAATGCCCATTAAGATTGGTAATACATTGCATACAAGGCAAACATGCATGGTCTTTAAATGAGGTTTGACATTGATCCAATTCCATCTATTCAATGATTAACTGACAATTCCAATACACTATTCATTGGCATATAGCTAGAAAGTCTTTAAATGCATGTGGCAAGAGAAATCTTTTATGATCCCCTTTCTTGATGCCTTTGATCCTGTGGCAGAAGAGACCCTGTTGATACCTTTGCGTGTAGCCTGCTGCTATCACAAGTACAACACAAGCTACCTTGTGATTCTGATAGCTCACCAATACTGCTACTCCATTAGTAAAATATAAAATTGTAAGCATAAAATGTTAATTGTTAAATTTAAGTGTAAGAATATAAAATGTAAAGTATCCTAGTTTAAAGACATCAAATGGAAAAATAAGAGATATAATAGATATAGGAAAAGGAGAAAATGAAACAGTGATGCAGGCAAACTACAACGTGGTTGGAAGTCAAGAGGTGGTTCATTTCAGTGAGTGACTCTCCCTGTCTGCAGTAGAAGTAAATGAATTAATAATCAGGGGGAAAGTCTTTTAAGCATATGCTTCAGACGATAGCTTTAAGTGAGTTTGAGCTCTTTTAGCCAGTGAAGTCTGGTCTCTAATTAGGTTTCTATTCTTACAGTGGTGGATATGACAGTACTTTCTGAATCTGTTTGACCTTCTCAGCCTGGGGAGCAAAATTATTTCCGTAGTCCTTAATTTCAGAGGAGTTTTGCATTTGTTGCCACAGAGAACTCTCACAAACAGGGAAGCAAGTTGAAATGGTTGAGAAGCCTGCTTTACTGCGCACTAGGTGCAGGCTTTATTACTGCTTGTTTGCCTGTGGAGTTCTTCTCCACCCTGTACATCTGTTCCAGTATGCATGTTATCTCTTTGAATTTGGCTTGGTGGTTTCTCACAGGGAGCCTCTGCACTTGCATCTGTCTTCTGCATTTCTTAATTTCTTTTGGAAATACTCTATTCTCTCACCTTATTAATGTTAAAACAAAAAAGAAGGGAATTTTATTGCTAAAGGCAGCAGAATAGTGAACTTCTTGGTGGAGTATTGCATCTTCTATCTTCCCCTGTGAGTGAAAGCTAAATTAGTTCTGAGGTGCTTTCACTCAGTGGAAGCGCAATGAGAGACACGAGCCACCTCTTCATTAATAACATGTCAGTCACATTGGGAGCGGCTTACAAAGCCTGCTGGGAGAGCTGTACCACCATCAGAAGCAGGTAGGAAGTGAAAAATATGCTTAAGAGAAAGGAGACACAGGTGGAGAGCTGGGCTCTGATGTTACAGGGTGTAAAGTCATTTTTGTCTGATGAGCAGGAGTGACTCAGCCTGCCTGGAAGGGCAGAGTCGGTGCTAACTTACAGATTGCCACTGCTGTCACATTACAGCAACAGTACTGCTGCTGTTCAAAAGAATTGGCAACGCTTTAGCAGACTGAGTCATTTTTCTAAATGCCTGTTTATTTTTATTACCTGATCACAGTTTACTAAGTGTTTTAATTCCTTAACAAAACCTGGGGTGGTTCTGAGTTCCAGAGTCCTATTTGGGATACGGCTGTATTTGTCAACCATGAGGTGTTGGAAGAACCAGAACATGATCTGTTTTTATGAGATTCCCATAGTATATCTGCTTCCCTACTATGCTAAATTCACTCTTAGGCTGATCTCCTAAGGGCTGAGTTTTACATAGCAGCCAGGTAAGAGCACAGGTGGTTGGTTCCTGCACTTTCTTTTTTCCCCCTCTCCAAATCACACAGGCAGTGAAGTAGAAATCTCATAGCCACAACAGGATTAATGTTTAGGCTCCAAGGAGATGGTTAAGTAACCCTGATGTTCTGCTGAACTACGGTGTAAAAACAGAGGAGGACAAAGTGCTTCTGCTGGTACAGGTGTGGGAATAGACTTTATATTCTGTTGGTCCTCCTGAAACATCAGCTAGTTGGGAGTCTCATGGCTACTTAACCAAAGTTCTCACTCCTTTGCATGGGAAGCAAGCTCTAGTTTTCTAATTTCTAGGTTTATCTGTTTCAGTAGAAAACTACCTCATTAGATCTTTAAAGAAAAGAGTAAGTTTATGGATGCAGACTGTGCTGTAAAAGATGATCTTTTGTTTCCCCTTGCCTCCACAGACATTTCTGAATCTGTGTCAACAATCTTCAAACTCTGTGATCAGTCCTGAACATTTTGGATTTCTAGGTTAGTTGTCCAGTGTTACAACGTAGGTTTTGACAAAAATGGGTGAATGCGGGAGAGAACTGTTCAGGTTATCTTGTCCAGAAACTCAAATAAAAGTCAGGTTTCGCTCAGAACCAGATGTATCAAAATGGCTGCTATCACCTCTGTGGCCGTGGATTATTTGTTACAGGCTGTATATTTCTACGCCATTCTTCGACTCTTTGAAGGTTTAAATACTTAAAACACAAGAACTGGACACCAGAACTTAATACAGTGCCTACGCACACAGTTAGGCATGGCTGTGTCCTTCAAAAATCAAGTAGTGACAATTCTAATTGGCAAAACAGCATCTTGAGTGTAATTTTCTGAACTCCTTAGACCATACCTCACAGAGAGAGAAGAAATAGCCATGCTGTATAACACTTTAATGTTATGTTTTTTGGAGACATAATCTTGGGTCAGCTGCTACAGAAAATGCAGAGACTAAGGAGTGAAGTAGGCTTATTATTATAAACAGCAGAAGCATCAGATAAAATGACATTCATTAGATTCATTTGGCTCCTGCTGTCTGAGGAAATAAATACATGGTTCCTTGCACTGGCAAGTACGTGTACATATTAGATCTGTGTTGCCTGTCTGCTCAGGCAAGCTCCAATGTAAGTCAGTAGGGATTTGTCTTGTGTGTCTTTACTGTATTTGAGCAAATCCCATGAATGGGTTTGTTCCTGAGCAGCTAGTTTAGAATGTACCTCTGCTTTATTTCTGTTGAAAAGGTTCCTAAAATCACAAGTCTAATAAAATTATAATCTCTTTTGGGATGTCTTTTATTGTGCACAGTCCTCTAGCCCTACTGTAGTCAAAAGAAGCTTGAGTAGTATGAAGATTGAGGCATGTAAGCAGTTGGTTTATGAAAGCTCTGCCTCTTTCAATCAACTGTTCAAATTATACCAATCTCATGTTAATTTGGTGCTGTCTCTGATACTTGATCAAATGCTTTCAAATGGTGGAAGTACTGGGATATGTTTTATGATTTCTGCTTTAGTTTCTGATGACTTAAGAACACATTTGAGACATAAATTGCATATTACAGCACAGTGCCCTCAGCTGTCACCCTATAGTACTATCCTCCATCTTAAATACATAGGAATCTGAGTCTGGAATTTTTCCTAGGCAGAAATTCAAAATGAGTAAGGCCAGAATGCAGCATTTTCATCATCTTGTACATCAGAAAGAGTAAGTATACAATGTTGTAGTTGTTACAGCTAAGAAGCTAATCACTAGATGCAGGCTGAATTGTCTGTAAAGAGTTAAAGTCTTGAATGAAAGCCTAATAGAAATACTGCTCAAAGTACCTTGGTGAAATCTCTGGCATTTTAGTTAAGCCAGACTAAAATAGTTAGCCTGGCTTCCGATTGTGGTGTGAATCAATAGGGAGGTTTAAAGCGTGTGACACTGCATTGGTGGATCTTTGTCTATTTCTGAAATTGTCCTTGTAGCTACTGGAATTAATTCCTGAGTCCATGATGAAGCAGTATAGATAGCTATCCAAAAATGGCCTTTCCACCTCATTTCTTGTTTTTTATCTTCAGCAGCTGTTTGTCAAATGTCATGGCTGTTGTCATAGATGAGACTGTACAGGCTTTACATACAAAGAAATGAGTTATGGAAGTTTCTTATTACTTGGATGCATTAGTATCAGCCAGCTGTAGTCAGTACTGTGAACCCCAAGTGTTATGAGTCATTAATATTTGGCCCAGGAAAGCTTTTGGATTGAGAGCTCCGGCAGATCAACTGCAGCAGTTTGAACAGGATTGTTTGAAGTATTACCACTGCCCACTGCCCAGACAAGTCACAGTCTGGTACACTGCTGGACCAGCTGGATCAGCCTAACCTACCAAAGAAGCTAGAGTCTAGTTTTTAATGTACAGTGTTGTACTAAGCTGGGAAATACGGCGATTTGAGAACTGATTTATGAGTAGATTAGGTATCGCTGCCTAAATTTCCATAATCTTTGCAGGAAGAATGGGACAATGTAATGCAGATATGTGCTGTTTGAATCTACCTCTGTATCTGTCAGAGCCCTGGAAAAAAAGCAACCCAGGTTTTAATTTAAGATTTCAAGGCAATTACTAAGCTTAGTCTGTGAACTTGAATGATATTTAATGCTGCAGAGAGTGTTTGTGCCATATCCATGGGAATAGCAACAGCTACAGATTTGGGGAGGCAGGGGTGCACCCTTTTGTAGTACTGTGTAAATTGTTAGAGGCTATTTACTGTGTAAATAGCATCAGGCTTGACACTAGGGCAGACTTGGGCAAGGGCTTCTTACTAGTAGCATTAGCAATAGTGGTGTGAGGATTGAACTACTGCAGTGTAATGTCATCTTAATGTTGAAAAAGTAAAAGTGTTAAATCAGTGTATGGGAGGAATGTGACACATGAAATTGTTCCGTATCAAGAAACTCACTAATTTAGTAGAGGATTCTTCAGTCTGACTCACAGTTTTTGGTACTTTGATTACAGGATGTCCAAGCAGGGGCAGAGCGAAAGTTTATAGACTTTTGTCTGTCTTTCTGAATTAGTCATTTGGCACTGGGTAGACATCCAACAGTACAGGCATGAAAAAATAACATGTTCTGTTAAGAAAACCTTGGTGACAGATCAGTCTAGATAGCATCTTGGCTGTGTTTCAGATGTGAATACTTCATTGACAGCATTGAACACTTTAGTGATTTAGGCAGTTTGTGAGTATTGCAATCCTTTCTCCATAAAGTCCATTTCATTTTGTATGGAGAAATGATGTAAGAGGATTGTCTTTAGGGCAGCGTTAAAGATAGAAAACTAGCAGACAGTCAGAACCATTAGGAAACCTGAAGTATGTCTCCTCATTTTGTTTGCTGCTTGGTTTTCATGTTTTGTTGATTTTGTTTTTGCTTTTGTTTTCCACACTATCCTTTGGCTGCTGTTGTTTTTTGCATGTACTAGAGCAGCGTAAAATAGTATTTGTGGTCTCGAGGGAGTCAGTATTGGGATATCCAAAGTTTCTAATGTTTAGTGTTTTCTCCTTAACATATGCAATATAAATATCTGCAAGCGGACTGAACATCTAATGAAGGTGACCACAGGTTACAGTTCTGTAGTGCAGTAACATGATGGGCAAGTTTTGTGATTATATGGTTAAAGGAACAAAGTAATGTGTTTCTTATAATATGTAAATCAGCTTAGTACTAACAAGTTGTCTTAGTTATGTAGAAATTACAGACATGGGGAAAGGAAAAGCACAACAAATTACAGTATGTCTACATTCATACTTGCATTTCATCAAAGCATTATAATGTTGATAGAGAAGAAAAACAACCAGGAAGGAGCAGGAAAAGTAGGTTTAAATTATCCTTCCAGCATGACTACCTTATGTTGTGTTTACGACACTTGAGGAAGGAACTGAGTACTCTTGGCCTTTGTGTGATCTTCATCGTTTTTCACTGTGATCACTGATAACATTTTTATGTGGAGGTTTTCTGTCACTTCATGTGCCCTAGAAACAGGAAAAAGCCTATCTTTTTACCTTGGTGTAGGAAGAGACTAAATGCATCAACATATTGTGATACTGCACGCTTGGTCAAATACAGTGAATTGGTGCCATACCAGACAACTTCCAGCCAGGCTGAATTATTTGGAGAGCTGGATGTGTGTATGACCGTACCCATATTGGAGGAGGGTGAATTTAGTGACATTGGAAATCTGCATATTTAACATTGTACATCTAATACAAAGCATAAATATACAATGGAGTTGGTAATGGAGCACAAGGAAGAACTTACCTAGCTAATGGTGTTAGGCCTAGATTTACTTGTCATGACAAAATGTGAACATTTTAAAATACTGCCTTTTTCACAGTGCAGGAAGTGTCATTGTCTTGGTAGAGCCTGCAACAGTGGCATGCAGATGCATACCACTCCTAGTTATTGTGCTTACCTCAGCTTATGGAGCTGGCAAAGCGCGAAGGTTGCTGCTATGGCATGTCAAGGCGTAAAACTGAAGCTGGTTTTAAGCCAGAAGAAGTTATGTTAATGCACTTCCATTAAAATATTTAGGATGGAAAGTAGGTGTCTGCGTTGGAAGGATGAGAAGACAGATAGCAGAAGAAGTCATTTGGATATTTCTGAGAAGTTGGACCCAGGCCCAGATTTTATTTATCCAGCTATTTTTAAGGAGTGGCTGTTGAAGAAGCATCTGTTTTTCCAAATGGAAGGTAAATATTTTGTGGGTGCATTGTACATAAACAGTTAGCAGTGATCACAAACCAGCTGTGCCAGCTGTGCAGTATGATAAACCTGGTTAATGGTTGCTTTCCTGTATCAAGCCAACAATCAATATAAATCTGCTAGTCACGAACACTAGTCAGAAGACTGTCTTGAGTGCTAGAAGTGATGTGGCTATAACCCTCTAACATCCCAGCAGCAGGATATTGTTTGTGCAGGAAGCAAGAGGAGAGCCCTCCAGAGCTACTGAATGACAGCAGAGTGAGATGTTTGTCAGGCTTCTTGTCCCATACAAGGTTAATCAGTGCTCTCACCTTGATTTAAAGTTGCGGGAACTCACTACTTTGATTACTGTTGGCATTAAGGCATTCTCTAGCAGCAAGTAAAACTCCAGTTAAGTCTGTGTGCCACAATTTTGGAAAAGTATTCTAAAATGCCTGTCTCTCCTGAAAGGCTTTGTGCAGTGTGGTTTCCCCTGACATGCTCTGTCAGCCAGGGATAGGTGCTTAGGAAGCTGATTCACCTTGATGGCTCTTTACAGAGCACACAGTAAACGGCTTGCTTTGTTTGCAATCTCTCTCACTCTCGTTTACAAGGTCAGGACTGATGTTTTGAATGTTTTCCCAGCAGTGTTCTACTGACCCATTTTGCCTTAATCCCCTGATGTCACTGAAATAAACTGGGGAGGGGGAGATTTCTGAACTCGAAACAATTTCCTCTGCTGTTGTGCTCTGCTGCAAATTAATTTGATACTATTATGTAAGCATAATCATCTACTCTAATCACATCACAAGATTGGGAACAGACAGAAATAACAGAAGGGAACATTCTGGATAGCAAAAGGGAGTCAGTGGAATAGGCTGTCGGTCAGGACCAGAACTGGAACACTTCTAAGATTCAGTGTTACTAATACTTGTGCCAGTTGTCTCACACTGTTGAAGACATTTTAGTTGTCTAAGAGTTGAAGTTTATGTTTCTGTTTCAGGTAGAGAGAGGGAGAGTGCTGGAATCTCTGGTGGAGGTTAGAAGAAAAAAAAAAACAACAACAAAACAACCCAGCAAAACCCTAGCATTGTATCATTTGTATGTTTATCTGCATTTGTATGAGTACGAGATCTCATGCTAACACTTTGTTTCCCAGTGGTCGTCCTTATCAGAGTAAGCAAATTCCTGAATGTGAATAAATAAGCATATGGGCCTATACATCTCTCTCTGAAATGTCTCTTTGATTAATGTCCCTATCAGGAGCTTACTGTCAGCTGTTTCATTAAAGCTTTCCCGAGTACAGTTAGCTCCTTCATCTGAAGTGTAACCTCCACGTCTTTCATTCAAGTGGAGATCACAGGGAAGATATCATTTTTCCTTGCATTTTCCCTTGACACTTACAGGTTTTTCTTCTGCCAGTGATACTCAGCTGTGTGCAATGTGTCCTGTTTGCAGCCTATAGCACAGCCATCCGCTATGAATTCCTCAGGCAGCACTTGGGGAACTTTCACAGGAAGAGCTTTGGGTGTACAAAGTGAGCAGACTTAGAACCCCACTTTGGTTTAGATGTAACAAACACTCATGTTGTGCAAATGCAATGCAGTCTGTATTCCAGCCTTCAGCTGGTGAATACAGATACTCTCTGCAGCAGGCTTTGACCTCCTTAGAATAATTTCCTCTGGAAAAGTAAATGGAAGAGGGGGATTATGAAATCCAGCAATATGCTTGAAGGCCTGATGGGACTAGTCTGACCTGTGAGGCCTTTGCTTTTATTCCTGATGTTGATTAGTACGGTACCATCACATAAACTACCCTGCAGACTTATTTGGGGTTTTGATCCTCAAATGCAATCATCCCCCTCACACCCAGCTTGTAGAAAGTGGAGCCTCTGAAAACCCCCAGAGTTTCTCAGAGGTTTAAGAGCAGAGTCTGGCTCTGGGACTGGATTCCAAACCTTCCTACTTCTGACCTTTTTGCTAGAGCTGACTGAGCACCATTTACCTTGCTGAGTCGTGGTGGTACAGTCTAAACAACATTTGGAGTCCCTTGAAGCAACAAGTGGAATTTAAGGTCGTGGGTTTTGTTGATTGGTTTGTTTTTAGTTAGGCTGGGAGTATGGCAGATATTGCACAGAGAAAGAAAGCACAGGTCCTTAGAGTTACATGAGATTTTGTGGTATTTTGCTGTGAGGGTGGTGAGGCACTGGAATGGGTTGCCAGGGAGGTTGTGAATGCTCCATCCCTGGCAGTGTTCAAGGCCAGGTTGGACAAAGCCTTGAGTGACATGGTTTAGTGTGAGGTGTCCCTGCCCATGGCAGGGGGTTGTCACTGATCTTAAGGTCCTTTCCAACCCAAACCATTCTGTGATTCTATGATTCTAATTCAATATTTTAACTGTGGATTCGGAGACCCAATGTTAAGCATAATCATAAATACAGAAGACAGCAGTAAGAGAATGCTCTCCTGCGTGCTGTCATTTGAGCTGCCCATCAGAATTAGTCCTGTGGATGCAAAATGAGAAGCATTAGTTTGAAAACTTTCTAAAATGGCTCAGGCCAATGTTGTGGTCCTGAAAGTCCAATATTTTCTATATTCTTCCCTGTACTTTTACTATTACTTTTATTGAGTCTGTATGAGGTCTTTCTTTCTTTCAAGCTCCCTTATCTTTCTTAGCATATGAATAATTTCATGACTTTGTAAAGACCTGGAGATGAATTAAATTTGAGATGAAAGGAAAAGAGATTAATAGTGGAAAGGAAAAAGCTTTCTCCTTTAAAAATGTGGCTCTCATAGTACAAATTCACTGCCAGTGCTTTTGTGGGAAGTATTTATGATCACAGATATTTATAAGCCAAGACGTTTATGTAAAAAGCCCTATGCGTTTAAGGGATAGGTTTATACATATCCATAACAACTCATTTCCAGGTTTTATTTTTAGAACAGTGACACAATATTTTAGTATAATTTATTAAAAACTTAATAGGCTGTTAGCTCTCCAGTTGTAAATGAAGCATGTAGGAGGAGAGGGATTACTCCTGTACAGCTCATGCACAACAGGGAATAATTATAGTCCTCCTAGAATAAGAAGGGTGTGGAAAACCTCTGTGTAACAAGTTCTGTATACTTTTTCCTTCCAGTGTATATTTAAAAGCTTCTGCTGGATGTTTAGTACCCACCATACGTCTGGCCTACAGAGAGAAGGAATGGTTACAGCCATGGAGGACTCATCTGTGGATCCTCATGGCGGTAGCTCTCAGAGTTGGCAATAGAATTACTGTCCAAGAGAGCAGCTTTGCTGGGCATGTTTTGAAAAGGACGCTGAAAAATTTGGAGTGCATTTCTTTGCTGGCTGCAGTTCTGTAGATTTGATTGGTTGCTTTTATTGTACCTACTAGTTCTAGCTGAAATTGGGAGCTTTCTTGAGTCTATGTGCTGGTTTTAAGGCTGTGTTTATTCCAGAGAGCGTGAGGTCAAATTGGCCCAAGACAGGAGAGGAAAAGAGGAGCTTGAGAAATGACCTGGCTTTTCAGAAGAATGTGCTAACTGGGTAGTAAGCTTAGGAAGAGAAACCCAACTTCCCCTGGCTCCTACATGAATGTCACATTCACAATGGATCAGTGTTGCTTGTGCACCTCATTCAGACTCTTTGAAGCTGATGGAGATCTATCAGGCTTCAGTTCTCTTGAGTGCTGAGGAGTCCTTCAAAGCCAAAGAATTCATCCCACTTAATAACTTCCATCCATTTTAGAAAGACAAATTTTACTTTGTATCTAAACCAGTTTGATCCATGTTCTCTGTGCACTGAAAGCTGCCATTTATTTGGGTTTGGAGCTCCCTTTTTCATTTTTCATTAGGTACAAGGGTGAATAATGTCTTATCTTTATACAACTCCCATGAGGATTTTGAAAAGGTGTTATAACTCCAGTTGTAACATCAACAAGAATTTTGTTACAGTGAGGAAGAAATTCCAGTCGTTCTCATTTGTTCTTTATTATTACTTATGAATGATAGCGCGTCAAAGGAGCCAAGCTGGCTGGCTTTTGACCAGAGACAAGCCATAACCCCTCTTTAAATTGTACATTTCTAAAGAGGCTCAACTGTAGCCTTCTGAAAACATCTTTAACCTGTGAAAAAGCTACTACTGGCTAGTTAAAACCTAACTACTAAACTGCCTTAAAGTGGTTACCTTCAGGTATGCCCAACACATAAAGGGATTTCTCTGATACATGGCTTTCACATGTGGTCTGTGCGACCCTTAGGATAATGTTTCCTCAGCAGCTGATATTTCCTCTGGAATAGCACTAAGCAACTATAGAAGAAAAAGCTTTTAGAGAACAGAATTAAGTTAAAAGGTTATCAAAGTGGATGGACATCCTGCCAAACAAATCCTCTCTGTGTGGTGCATAGGGATGCTTTTGAACTTAGGACTTCTCCCATACAGGGCAGGAGGAAGATAAGGCAAACAGATGTGCCTTTTCTCTTTGACTCTGGACTGAAGCTTTATTTCTAGCAAACAGAAACCTGTTCTTCTTGAGCTGAGATCAACTATTCCATTTCCAGCACCTCCTCTGCACCTGGTCCATTCTGTCAGATTAGGATATGAAGCCGTCTGTTACCCACCTCCAGTGATATTCCTTTACTACCAACTTCACTGCTAGCAAAGGTACCATAACTGCAGAAAACCTGGGAAAAAAAGTGTAGGGTCTCTCAAGTGACACTGTCACTGTGCAAGGCCTTAGCTGTCAATCACATGGCCTGAAAAAACGCTTAGACCCCTTTGCATTCAGCTTTATCTGCCTACATTTGTTCACTTTGATCTGACCTTTAGGAGGAGACCAGAAAGTGACGTGAAGAGGCATTTAGAAGACCTCCCCATTTATGAAGAAGGCGGACTTTGGTGGCAGATAAAAACCCATGCCATGGATGCTGAGCTGAGGAGACTCTTAGTTATTTGCATGATTTTTAAAGCTTTCAGGAATAGGAACAAAACGAAATCAGGATTCTACAGAAAAGCATTTTTTGGTAAGGGGCGGTGGTCCAGGCAAGTGTCAAAATCTGAACCCAAGTGGGAAATGTTTAGGTTACATAAGCAGATGAGAATCATGTTTCTACAGCCTCTGAGATTCCTTGGTGTTAGGTAGATCATTGGACTGCCTGAATCTGTATTTCTTTGAAACAGAGCATAGCTTTACATAGAAAAAAAAAATAAAACTCCCTCTGTATTTAGACATTATGAGGAACAGGAATGTCATGAGAGTCTTTGGGAACCCTGTGACTGGTTACTACTATCCCATTTTAAATAGGGACACCTAACTGTGCGTGAGTTTGCCCATGTTATGTGTGTTTTATGACACCAATGGATGGTGTAATGGCTTGTATTAAATCAACTGAAAAGCAATCTGTCACCAAATTCTGGTTCCCCAAGAGGTGCTCAGAGGGAGCGATCAAGTTCTCTTAACTGGAATACATAGAGGTCTTCAGTCTCCCAACAAATGACATTTTTCTACTCCTTTAATCGATGCTTTGTATCTTGAATCTGTCCCTAGTACATTAAAAGAACCGCAAGTTGATATACTCTTCAAAGAAAGGTAGTTGATAATGATTTTTAAAACAAAAAATTGAATTGTATAATTCTCATCATCTTGGAGGGGCATTTAACACAGACAACAGTATTTCCCTAGAGCTAAATGGAATATATAGAAAGGTAATTCCCAATAAAACAGCAAAATGGTCTTCCATTATTTATAGCTATGCCTGTATGAAACTTTTCATTAATTCATGAGACTATTTAGGAATAGAAAATAAGAATTTAATCTTTCAAACATGCTTTTTTAGTGAGAGTACCTTGCCAGACTCAGCTTAACACTTTTTTGAACATACATGCCACACCACAGAGGAATTCATTAGACAATGGCAATTAGATCTCTAATCATTTGGCACTGCTGGAATTACTGCACTCTATTTAAATGCCAGACATGGTACCTTAGTGATTGGTTCATCCTGTCGCCACATTTCCATCGGCTACCGAGCCTGAGAAATGACAGTCACATTAGATGTCATGTAAAGCATCTGACCTTGCTCTTCTAGCACTTGATCTTTGCACTTCAAGTGGACATTTATCATTGTCTTGGAAAGACAGAACTCAGGTGGCTCAGATTTGCCACTGGTTTTCATGTTAGAAAGGCATTATAACATTCCCTTAACTTTATCCTTCTATCACAGGAGGGATAGATATACAATTTTGCTACTAGCTGGCCAGGTGAATTTACTCAGTGGAAAGAGAGAGGAACAGGTTTGTGTGTGTCAAAAGACTAGAAAGAAGAGGTGTTTAGTCTCAGAGGACATACTCTTCAACTCAAGTTCCGTGATGCTCATCACTGCTTTGCTAGGAGAGTCAAAGACTTTTATTAATCAATTTTCACTGCTTTGTTCATTTTATGACACAGGGAATGCAGAGGTCAGAGATTTTCAAGTGGAATAAACATAGCAGATAACAGCGGCCATAGCTGCAAAACAATGGTCCTTCAGCTTCAAAAGAAACACAAAATCCTGTGTGTAACTAGTAAACTTTCCATTAAATTTCTTTCAATTTTGAAAATAAGGCTGCAGTTATCTTCTCAGATATGCACGTGAGGTTTCAGGAGGACTTCAGTTTTGTCCCTGTGAAGAATTCGAGCTGGTGTGCTGTTCCCCAAAGGGATCCAGTAAAAAACTCCTTTTTTTTTTTTTATCCTAAAGTCCCATGAAGAAGCTAGTTGTGACTTTCTCAGGTATTGGGGTTTAAGTTTCCAAGTTTCTCTGTGTAACAGAAACAGAAATGCAAACTGTGGGTCTGAAAGTCATGGTTAATGGTCATCTCTGTGGATAAGCTGACTGGATACCTAAACTGGTGGGAAAAGTTAGCATCAATTTCAGAGTGCGAGTTCGGGGCATACCTCATCTTTCAACACTTGAAGGGATAAACTGAAATATCTTTTGAAAGTAAGGTCTGCAAAATTGGGTTGATTTAACTTTAGGCCTGATATTTTTTTCCCCCAGGGTTTTACCTGGGATACTCCCAGTGTAACTCACAAGCGGTTTTTTTTTTAGAGGCAGACATGAAAAGGTAACATTTACAGGCATCACTTTGTCTGACTACCCACTCTTATTGTAATGGTTTTCATGACCACAATTTTTATCCCAGCTATTAATGTCATTTTTCCTTACTAGTTAAACAGATTTTGCTGTAATTACAGAAAAAAACCCAAAGAGAGGTAAAAGGATACAGAGTGGCTGTGAAGTTCCAGCTATTCAGAGTTTGTTTCTAATGCCTATTTTCACCCATCTTTCTTAAAATATGTACTGATTAATAAAATTACTATTCAGGAACAGGGTAGAGTTTACTGGGAAATCCTAAGTTATTATTGTTGGGTTTTACTTAACTGTTCAGGCAGAGATATGACATTTTTTCCACTGATTTCATTCCTTTGACCCTTCCCAACTGGTGACAGTTGTCACCCAAAATGTGGCAGTCTTTTAGGCCAAGGCTGGGAGCTTTTCTGGTTTTGTTTAAAACTGATTCTGTAAGGTTAGGTGTTGTGAAAATAAATATTCTGATTATAGGTTTTAAATGTTGCCTGTAATCTCAGTGTGGTTAGAACTGTAAACCACAAATCAGTGAATAAACCCACACTCCAGCATATTGCCTTACTGTGGGAATAGACATACATTCTGACTTCTGTGAGAGGCATGGCAGACTCCATCCAAGTATGCAAGAACGAAAGGAGCACTATTTTGTCTTGTGATTCACCACCACAGTTGTCAGCTAAAACCTAGCTGCAGCTTTTTTATTACTGCTACCAAATCCAAAGAAGTACAAAGCTTTTTCCTATGCTGAGCTGCAAAAATTAAGTGTATAAAACCAACCTTGTAGCTACAAAATGTACAGATTTGATCTAGGAGTTCTTAAGAGAGCTTATATGATGCTTGACTTTCTTACCACAGCTCTTCTTGCCACTGTGGGCATGTCGATGGGATAATCGGTTCTAATGTGAATTATGCACCCAGTGCCAAAGGTGAGGGTGAGAGTCAAGGTCAAATGGTCTGACAGTGGTGTCCACAGCAAAGGGGATTTTTGTGGTTCAGTATTCTAAGTGAGGAAAGGAGCGCTACGTTCCACTGAAAACCCTTTACTTTCTAATTTGACTTCTGACTAGATCTAGCTTCTGCCTTAAAAACTTTATAAGTTAATTTTTGTGATTTGAAATTGTAGAACAAATACATCAGCATGTCTGATCACATCGCTTTTGTTAGCAGCAGAATTGTAAAGTAAACCTAGAATTCTATGTGAAAGGGTCAAACCATCCCTCTTTTATGTTTTAGCTTTCATAATAATGCAATTTTAATCAGAAATGCAATCCATAAATTTCAGTGCAAAGACACAATATTTGGCACATTTTCATTGCATTTTGTGTGGATGAAGTCTTGCTGTGTCTGAATGTAAGTAAGCAATATCTGAAATTCACAGCTGTGGGGCTTTTTCCTCAATCCCTGCTTTCCTGGATAGCAGG
>JBCJKH010057671.1:0-18360 GCA_039877255.1 Loriculus beryllinus
CTCCTCACAGTCCGCAGCCCCGGCCCTGTCATCAGGGCTCCTCCTGGCCAGGCTCAGGCTCAGCACCTCGGTCCGTGTCACCATCCACTGCGGGCAGGCTCCTGCTCTCGGCGATCAGGCGCTTCACCCCAACCAGCCACTGGCTCACCTCATTCACATGGTCCACCATGAGCGAGCGGTGGATCTCATCAGCCGCATCCCAGTGCTGCTGCTGGAGCTCTGCCAGGGAAGGGGAACCCATCAGTGATGCGGGCTCAGCCTCCCTGCCTGGTGGACGGCGTGGGTGCAGCCCCCTCACCTTGCACCAGGAGGTTCATCCTCTTCCTCACCGGGGCTGACAGCTTCCCCTGAGCCCACGCGTCCTCCAGCACGGTCAGCCGCCGCCCGATGTCGTCGCACACTTGTTTCTGAAGGCAGAGATGAGCTCGGGTGAGGCTGTGCCCCTGTGCCGAGCGGGTCGGAGGTGGGAGGCAGGAGTCTCACCTGCACGCTGGGGCGGCAGGCGGCCAGGGCCTCCCTCAGCGGGGCCAGCACGGTGTGTGCGGGCACGCTGCACTCCTCGGGGCCTGCTGCTGCGCTCGGCTTCCCGCCCTCTGCCCGGGGGGGGCTGATGGGGCCCAGGGGAGGCGGGCCCAGTGCTCGAGGGGGTGATGCTGCTGCAGAGGCCGCGGGGGCACTGGCTGGGTCTGGAGGAGCCCCTGCAAGACGAGGCACTGCTGGAGCCCCGTCAGCCCGACCAGGAGCCGGGACCTGTGCACCTGTGCCCCCCCCTTCAAACAGAGCCGGCAGGACACGGGGGCCTCAGGCCCCAGGAGCCCGTGCCCACGCTGCCGCTCTGCCTGCACAGCGCTCTGCTGTGCCGGCACTGCCGGCCTGAGCGACGGGAGACGGAGGGAGAGGAAAGGGGGTGCCCGGCTGGGCAGGGAACAGGGCGCGCTGCGGGGTTTCGCTGGTGCTGACCTGGGGGTGCCCCCGCGGGCGGCGGGGGAGCTCGGCGGGTGAGGGGGGTTCGCCTGGGCCCCCCAGCCTGCGCCTGCAGCCCGTACGAGAACTGGGGGGGGTCGTTCCAGCCACGCTCCCGGTTCCCTGCGGCAGCAAAGGGCACGGTGAGACCCGGCGGGGAGCCGAGGGGACACCCGGGCACGGGGTGCTCCAGGACGGGGTTACCCCTCCCCAGACTCCGTCCTGCCGGGGCTCCCCACACCACACACGAACCCACTGCCCCCCTCCCCCGACTCCCCACGGGCACACAGCACCTCGGGGCTCCCGCACAGCAGCACCGGGACACGGCCCCGCTCCGGACCGGGACCCGCAGGGATGACTCAGGACCGCAACCGCACACACGGGACCCCGCTCCCGACCCGGGACCCGAACCCCCGGTCCCGGCCCCCCCGTTCCGGAAGCGCAGCCCGGCCCGCGCCCCCTCACCCGGCTTCACGTAGAGCTCCGCCATGCCGCCACGTCACGCCCGGCCCTGCCCCTTCCTCCCGGCGGCGCGGGGAGGGGCAGGAAGGGGCAGGGCCCCGCTGGGGTGGGGCGGGGAGGGCCGGGGACCGGGAGCGGGGCCGGGGCGACGGGGCCGGGGCTGGAGGCGGGGCTGGGGCGCTGGGCCCCGAACCCCGGCCCCGGCCCGCTATGGGGTGTGCAGCAGGGCTCGCCTCAGGCGGAAGACTTCCAGGAAGGAGAAGAGCCCCCGCTTGCGGACACCGGCCCCCGCCGCCCCGCCGCTGCCGCCGCTCGCCTTGGCTGCCCCGCCGGCCGCGTCCCCCGAGCCCGCCGGGGCTCCGCCGGCCGCGGCCCTCGCTTTTGCTCCCGGGGCAGCGGCCACCAGGCACTTCTGGTACTGCACCTGCAGGACAGAGGGACACAGAGCCGGGGGTGACGGCAGCGCGGCACCGCTGGGGCTGCTTGCTCCACGGGGTCAGGAGCGGCACAACACAGTGTGGCTGTGGGCTCACATGCAACGCGATGTGGTTATGGGCTGGCACCCAACGTGGCATCGCCGTGGGGTCACATGCAGTGTGGCCTCACCGCGGGAGGGGACACAATGTGATGGTGTGGCCCTAAGGGTCAGACCCGACATGGTGTGGCCATGGGGTGGGGCACACAGCATCCACACTGGGACACAACCCAGCCAGACATGGCTGTGGGTTGGACGCGGCACCGTTGGGGTCCGTTCCCTCCTGACCCTGCTGCCCTCCCCAGTCCCCAACTTTGCCCGGCCCTGTCCCCAGCCCTCGCCTCCTTCAGCTCCCAGTGGGATCGGAAGCCAGGGGGTAGAGCACACCCCACCCCAGCTCACCATGCAGGCTGCCTGCACCGCCTCCGAGATGCTGCCGGCATTGGGTTCACACCAGAAGGCTGTGCACTGGAAGCGTCGCCCCGTGTCCACGATGAGCGCGAAGGTGTGGGCGTCGTGGCCCACCCCCAGGAAGGTCACGTACCGGACCTGGCACTCCCAGATGTGCGCCGCGTCCTCGTCCTCCTGCGGGTACCCTGTGGGGTCATCCACCCCTGGCCACCCACAGGCAGCCCTGCAGCCCCACAGCTCTCCCCTGCCGGGAGGCCGGGCTCCCCATGGGGGTTGCCTGTCCCACCCCAGAGACAGCAGCGTCCCCACGTTCCCCTCCCACCTGTGCAGGGTGCACCCTCATGGCTGTGTCGGACACGTGGATGAGGGACGGCATCCAGTGCTCCCGCCCAGGGCCTCTCGTCAGCTTCTCGATGGCCTCATTCAGCACATCCATCCCTAGGGACCAGGAGACCCCATCCCACCAGCCCTGCCTCAGCTGGAGGCCCCACAGGTAGGGACACCCTTTGCTGGGACAGAGCTGCTTGAAAATCCCATGGCAGGGGGGGGCCTCAGGTGTCCTCTGGTTGTGGTGGGGCCAACGGCACTTACCCATGGCCCTGGGCACGGGCAGGCTGCCGATGTACAGCGCCTCATAGGTCTGTATGGATTGCCTCACTGCTTCCAAGATGTCCACTGCCAGGACAGGAGAGATGGCGGGTGGGGGGGCAGGACCCTCCTGTCACCCACTATCCCCAAGGACACTGGAGACATGGCTTTGCAGGCCAAAGGGTTCTGGCCACTGGGCATCCCAGTGCCCAAGGGCAGGCTGCAGGTGGTACCTTGCAGTGGCAGGTCCTCAGTGGAGATGGGCCTCAACATGGTGGCCCGGGGCAGCCCGCTGCTCGCCACAGCTCGCTCAGCCACGATCTGCAAGAGACGAGGGTCCCGGTGCCTCCTCCCACCCCCGAGCCCCCCTGGCCATGCCCACACCAACCGGGACCCCTGCATCCCACCTTGGAGCACATTTCATGCAGGGCCTTGGCAATGCCCTTAGCGGGCACATTGCAGTGGAAGACATGACACTTGAGGACGCAGGTGTCCTTGTCACTGGCCACGAAGGCAAAGTCTCTGCAAGGCCATGAGCAAGATGGTGAGACCCCTGGCAGAGGCATCATGCATCCCCTGCCCCGTGCCTTCCCCCACCCCCATGCACCCCTTACCTGTCCCTGCAGCCACGGTAGCAGTTGGGGAGGGACAAGAGGGGACAGGTTAGTGCAGGGATGCTTCTCCTGCCCCAGGCAGAGCCACCCCCAGCCTCCGTCTCTGCTGGCCCCCAGACCTGCCGTTGTTGCACCCAACGCCCCAGACGCGGATGTTGAGGATGGGCTGGCGGTGGATGAGGCTGCGGTCGAGCGGATCCACCAGGCTCATGGTGTCCTTCTTCAGGATCATCACCAGGTCCTGGCCCTGCGGGCGGTCAGTGGCTCCCTCAGCCTGGCAGATGGCATGGGCAGCCCCAGCACCCAGCTCAGTAGCAGGGACACCCCTGTCCCTCCAGCCTACATAGCCTCAAGTGTGGGGACAGCCCTGCCCACCCCACGGCTCTCCCCACATACTATTCCCATGTGTGGGAACAGCCAGCCCAGGCACCCCTGGCACCATCTCTGAGGGACAAACCTGTCAGCCCACCACACGTGGGACCACCAGATGATGGCCTGTGCAGGGAGACTTGATCTGCCACTAGCACTGATCCTGTATCCCACCTCTCTCCCGCCTCCCACCATGGTTGCCACTGGTGGAACTCTGCGTGGCAGCACCGTCCCATGCTCTCACCTCACCCTGGTTCTCGACAGAGCCCTGGCCCTTGCTGTTGGAGAGCTGCTGGATGCAGTTGTTGACAGCGATGCTGCTTTTGCCGGGTGCCAGGTCCTCCTCGGGGATCTCCACCCAGCCCAGCGAGCGCACAGCAAAGCACTGACAGAGACACAGGGGCCTTCAGACACCCCCACACCCTCGTCCTGCCAGCGGGGTCACCCCTGCCCCTGCCAGCAGCTGCCTGTGCCCTCCCCTGCCAGCCCCAGCCGGGGTGCGGTACCTTGGAGCCGGGCTCTGCGCTCTGGAAGTCATCTCCATGCCAGGGCAGTGAAGTCCTGCAGAGGGACAGGGTGGTGAGGGGATGGCTCCCACTCAGCAGCACAGGCTTGGGGCACGCAGGGAGGTGCTGGGATGGCCTGGCACCAGCAGATCCCCATGCTGCCAGCTGGGAAGCTTCCCATGGAGGTGATCACCAGCATGGTCTGCAACATGTGCGGCTGCTCTGGTGGGATCACCAGGGCCTGGAGCCCAGCGGTGGTCAAGGATCAGCCTTACCTCCGGGACAGCGAGGCCATGGGGCTGGGAATGGGCCTGTCCTTTGCCGAGTGCTTTGCCATGGGGGCATGGTAGTCCTGGGAGAGAAGAGGGAAAGGTGAAGACAGCAAGAGAGGCTGTTGGGAGGCAGCAGGTAGGAACCCTTCCTCCCTTTGCACCTCAGCTTGTGGGCATCCCATTTAGCCGGGATTAGGCCAACATGGGGCCTGCTGGAGGCTTCTAAGGGGCTTAACCCTGGCCAGGAATGGGCTGAGCAGAGCTTTGGGGTGACAAAGACAAGCCTGCTCCAAGGAGAGGCTGGACTAGCAATGCCCAGCTAGTTCAGAGGTCTATCTGCCACAGAGCCCTGGCTAGAAGAAGAGAGCCAGCCCTACATGAGGGCCCCTCAACAGGCTTCTGTTAGGGGTGGGATCCAACACCAGGCCTCAGTCCCCCCCAGTCCCCTACCATTCCCTGGGCCGTCTCCTCTCCATCAGCCTCCGGGCGCCCTGCTTGGCCGGCGGTGCGTGCGGGGTGCTGCCACTGTGTCGTGCCGGTCGGTACATGCCAGTAGTAGGTGCCCAGAGAGTCACAGATTTTCCTCCAGCCTGGGGGGAGGTCGGGGTCCGTCTCCAGGCTCTGGTCACTCCAGAGGTTGTCTGTGCAGAGGGAGAGCATGAGGACAGCTGGGGGTAGAGGAGGTTCTCCAGGTGCAAGGTGCCCTGGGAGGTGAGCAGCTTCACCCAGCAGCAAAAAGGTCTTGGGGTGGGTGCATGGCAAGGGAACGCTTGGCATGGCGCTAGGGGGGCTGCAGTAGTGGTGGACCCCAAGCAAGGGATCAGTGCAGGCAGCCGCCTCATTGGTGCCCCAGGGGATGGGTGACCCAGCAGAGGCACAGAGTGTACAGCCAGCCTGCTCCTGCCAGGACAGGCACTCTGCAGGGCTGCCAGCACGGTGCTCCCCCTGCCAGCATGCAACACCAGCCCTCTGCCAACACCCCGGGGTGCCCGACACCGGCTTCTTCCCTTTTTGGCTGGGGAAAGGGGCTGGGGACAGAGCCCTGGGGTCTAGAGGAGGAAAGCACCCTTGTAGGGTCGGCAGCGAGGACACGTATGCTCACCCCCTCCCCAGTGCACCCCAGGGCCTGGAGAGGTCCCTCAACGAGCCCGTGGTGCAGCGCAGCGGCGAGCTGTGCCCTGGGAACGCAGCCCCGCATAGGCAGGGCTCAGCGCACCCGCGGTGTGCCGGGGCCGAGCGATGTGCGGGTCCCCGGCCTCGCTTCACGGGGTGGAGGGGGGGGACCCCGCGACCTTGGGAGGCCCGGGGAGCGCGGCCCCAGCGCAGGCCGCCGCGGGCCCGTTTAGCACCGCGGACAGCGGCGGGCGCGGCCCCGCGTCCCGGCTCCGCTCCGCTCCGCACCCCGATGTCCGCACCCCGCAGACAGACCGCACCCCGGAGCCAGACCGCACCCCGGAGCCAGACCGCACCCCGGAGCCCGCACCCCGGCTCGGCACCGCACCCAGGAGCCTGCACCCCGGCCCCGCACCGCACGCCCGCAGCCCGTCCCCGGAGCCCGCTGACCGTCGCAGTTGACGAGGACGATGGCCAGCATGTAGTCCTTGCCCAGCATGGCCCCCGCGCGGCCCGCCCGGACCCGCCGCCTGCCCAGGCCCGGACCCAGCGGCGGCTGCGGCGGGAGGGGCGGGCCCGGGGCGGGGCTGCCCGGGCGCGGAGGGACCGGATCGGGGGGGTTGGAGCGGGGCTGGGGCCTTCGGGGGGTTCGGTGCAGGAAATGGGGCACGGGAGTGGGGAAGGGGCAGTGGGGACAGGAAAGGAGCCGCTGCAGTAGCGGGTCCAGGACAGCCCCTCGTGCCCTTCAGTTCGTTCCCTTCCCCTCCGCACACCCTTAGGTTTCCTCCATTCCCCTCCCTTTCCCCACGGATCACCTTTATCCATGCTTATTCCACGTTCATTCTCTTCCGTGCGTGCACAGGTCCTCTCATTTCGTTGTGGTTCAACCTCCTTCAGTCGATACCGGAGACACCTAGATGTGCATGATAGTCATCTTCCCCTCCTCACTAGAGGCCGAAGCTTTGCATCTCTAGCGTTTTCCGTGCTACCCTAAGCTAACAATCCTGGTTGATGTTGAGTGCCCGGGGTCAGAAGCTCTAGAGACATTTGTTGTATGTCTCAATACCCCCATGGAGCCTCTGCCGCATACTGCTGGGGACAAAGTCATCCTGAGCTACAGGTGCCATAATCCAAGATAATTTGCTATCTGTGATACATCCAGACACTCCATTGTGGCCTGTTAAGCTTTTTGCCTTAAGAGCCAGAAGCTAGTATAGTCCTGGATGTAGGCTGTGTCCTAAAGAGCCCCCCATGCCACCTTAAGCTGCCCTGCTTCTTTCCATGCACACTTGTCCACAGAGTTTGTAATTTTTGGAGGTGCCAATGAATTTTCCATGGCTGTTCCCTTGCTTTCAGCAAGGCGTTGCCTCTTTCCTTGGCCTCATTCATGTGTTCCATGGGCTAACATGCCCCAGTTTCGTGGGGTACTTTTGTCCTCCTACCTGCATTTTAACCCTGAACACATCTGCTGGCCTAAGAAAAGAACCAGCTGCTTAACTCCACTTTGCAGTCACCCACAGTCATTCCTGCATCCTCTGTTGGCATCTGCTTTTTTGGCTACAAACTATTCTGCATCAATCCACTTTGTCTTTGGGACGTTTCACCTAACCTCAACCCAGCTCACAGGAAGGACATTACACAGGCCATCATCTTACCTGACCCTCAAAGCAGAACAGCGGGCACTGGTTGGAGAGCGAAGGCAGCAGCTTCTGGGGAGGATCTGCACCACGTACCCCAGCCATAGACAGTGCCTCTACAGAGACAGGGCACTGCAGGGAGGGGGGCTGAAGGCAGACTTGGGGCTGCAGGACGTGCCCAGACCTTCTCCTGGGGCAGGGACAGGCAGCAGATCTGCCTGCACACTGTGTGCCCAGGGGTAGGACCCGCTGCAGCGAGTGCGGAGCTGCAGGAGGTGGTGCAAGTTGCAGACCATCAGGGAGGACAAGGAGATGGACGCTTGGTTCCAGGCGCAGTCTGCAGTGGAGCCACAGCCAAAATCTCCCCCAGCAGCACACAGAGAAGGGAGGAGGGGGAATAACGCAGGGGAACGGAAGCTTGCAACACCAGGACCTGCAGTTGGAAGCGATATTCCCTGAAGCTGGAGGTGCCCTTGCAGAACCGCTCTGCAGCTCTGCAGACTGCTGATGGACCCGTCAGCAGCACAGACGCTGGAGGTGGGTGCAGCAGCCCAGCCTGCTCTCTGTGTAACAACTACAGCTAGGAAGAGGCAATTGGGTGATAACAGCAAGAGACTCTTCCAAGAGGTGCAGAGGCACCCATCTGCAAGCCTGATGTGCTGTGCTGCTGGCCGGGGCTCACATCAGGGGCGTCAGACTACTGAGCCTCGTACGGGTCACTCACCATTACCCGTTGGTTCATGTGGGCACCACAGATAGAGCCAGGAGCAGGGTGAGGACTATAGGAAGGGGTTGGAAAAAGCCTGTCATATATGCTCAATCAATGAATGCCTATGGGACTGGTGCCACAGCCAGGGGTTTGGCTTCTCACACCATGGGACTTGAAGGTCCAGACAGGCATACACTGCCTTCCAGCCGTGTACTTTATCATGTATTTTCCCACATTTTAAAAATGGAACTGAAATTTTCAAAAGAACCACTTAAACAATTATTTAGCTACTTGATTTTAACAAAACGCTCTCTCTTTTGATTATGTATGCCAAGGGAAAACAAGAACTAAGCCACACAATGAAACAGCAAGGAGACTGCCCACCTCAGGGCTCCTGCATTGTTCTCTTTTTGTGGTTTTTATCACCATCTCCAATTTTTTGTATCAGTTTTAAATTTACTGTGATTTTTTTAAAAATTATGCTGTTAAATTTAACAAAAACTGAGCTGCTTTCAAGTGGAGGGGATGTGCTCAGAGCCTCCCTGATTGGGCATTGAGGCCCAGGACGTTTCAGGTTCATTTTTATCTCCTGTGTACATTGATTACATCCCCAAGGCAGCAACAAAGTGAGACAGAATCACTGATCTAATCTAATCTAACTCTGGAAATGGGTCACTGAATTAGGGAAGGGGGGTAGGGCAGGAACGACTGAAAAGGGCACACAGATTTCAAAAGGAATTGGAAGAGTTGCAAGTATTTCTGATTCAGAGAAACAAAGCTTGATGATAAAGAAAGAATCAACAATGGTTTCTCATGCTGGCAATATATATTTATTGTCATTTTGGAGATAGGTTACCATGTGTATATCAGGACTTCAGGCTAAAACCAAATCAGGATTATGAACTCTTAGCATATGCCAGCTGGAAATTAAATGACTGAACATAAAACTGACCTTTAGAAGAGCTTCAGTTGGTCTATTTTTTGTCATCCACCTGGGTTTTTTCCCCACTTGAGCTGAACATCTTCCCCTCTCCCTCATGTCCACCTCAGAAAAATAAACAATCACTCAAATGCATCTTTTTCTTGTTTTCCCATCAATCCTCTGGCAATCTCAGAATATCGCTGATTCTACAACTTCAGAAGGAAGCAAACCTGACTCCACTTTACCTGGCTCCTGAGTCCAACTTTAATGACTGGACTTCAAGATTTGCTTACAATGAAGACTACTGTGGTTACATTATTATGCTGCAAACCTTCAATATACATGCTTTGCTGTTCCAGAACAAGCTACATCAGTGCAAGATCTGACAGTCTGTGCAAAGAAGCTGCAGTGCTAGAAATTCTTAAACACCTTTCTCTTTTGTGCCACATGTGCTAACAAACATCTTCCACTGATTTCAAAAATCCCAAATACAGCAAAAAACAAAAATAAAAGAAAGATGAAGATTTTTCATGCTTTTATACAAAAAAACCCACCCCCCCAAATAAGAATCCCCCAATCTCCAAAAGAACAGGTCAAAACTATTTGCTCCCCACCCTCCCACCTGCTTCTAGCTTTTCTGTGTCACTATTAAAACAAATGCATACAACTTATTGTACGAATATGAAGCTGCAGGCATTCAAGTTACAGAACATTCCGAAAATAGTTCAAGCATAGAAAGTCCACTTGAAAATTGCAAAAATAAAGTTTCACTTTTTTAGAAAACAGTTTGATCAGAGCTGAAGCAAAACGAACATTGATCAATTCTTACTTCAGTTTCACTTCAGAAGAACACCACCTTCAGGAGTTAAAAACAAAACCCTTAGATTGGTGGTGGTAACCGACCACATCTTTTAATGAAGAGAAATGGTATATACAAGAATGGCACAGACTTTAAGCATCAACCACAGATTTCAGCCAAAAGGAAGTCTACAAGTGAGCTGAGTCATTCTTAGCATCAAATGGTACTGATTGACAAGAACCATAATCTGCCGGGAACGGATATTAACTTGTACTGGTACGAATGGAAAGAAAGATCCAGGACATCAAAGAGGCTGTTTTTGTCACTGAACATTTTTTAGGCTAACAGCTTCACTAGTGCAAGACCGTTTGTTTACCTGATTAAATGAAAACTCATAAATGTCACAATTTAAGAACACTCATACAAAACTATGTATTTTTTTCTTTTAAAAAAGTGCCACATACCATCCTTTTACTAAAAAAGTTACAAACTAATGGAAGACCGTCTGCCTCCATCTCTTGTCAATGAGGAAAGGCCAAAGAGATTCTTTGATCCCTGCTCGAAATGGCGTTCTCTGGCCTATCCCCAGCATCTCCAACTTGGAGCAGTCCAGCTGAGCGTTCCTCGGACGGAGAGCACCCACAACTGGACAATCAGTAATCTAAAAAATAAACAGGAAAACACCCAACACGCCAACATGTAATCAGAGATGACAGGAAAATATTCTTCTATGTGCTCACTTAGAAATTATCCTTCATAGCTTTCTATACACGTACATTCCTTCCTCTCTTCAAACTGTTTTGTGTCTTGTTTTGGGGTGTGTGTGTGTGTGTGTGCACACGTACTTGCTTGTCTGTTTTACGGTTAACTTTATTTCAACATAAGACATGTCAAGCAGAGCGACCTGAAGAATCCCAAGGTAAATTTCTCTCACTTGATTACTGCTCACCATTTAAGTTTTTCTACATTTTATTCCTATTTTTACCCTATTACTATAATCACAGGGTTAAAAATTCTCTTAAATGCTGACAGAACCATGCGTCGATCAATATACCTGAAGGGAAACTGATCTGCGCAGAAATGATTCATTCTTTTTCTCCCCATCTTCCAAGCTACATTTCAGTTCCAGCCTTTACTAACTGGGACTCTTTGGAATTTATTTTGGATATAAATAAAATCTTGCTTACAAGTCATTCTCACAACATCATCAGTATGTCATTAAGAGTAGTCTTACTTTTAAGTGTCAATAAAACTGCAGGACAAGCATTTTAAGCAAAGCAGAAATGACCTGAAGTTCTTAAGTGCATGTATTCAGAAATACATAGGGACACTGACAAGTTCTTATACACTCCTACCTTTGAGTTAATGTTCTGTAAATCTGTAAGCTTTTTTAAGGACAAAAATTCCACAAAAAATATGGACTTACTCATGCCTAAGGGAACTGTTCTGCACAACTATCTGCAGACTGCAAAACTGGTTACTGACCGACCGGGTCATCAGCAATAGACCCGCTGTGCTAGACATACACAATCCCCCTGAACAGGAAGTTTGTTTGTATAGCTAGCAAAACTCACTGCTGGAAACCATAAAACATCCATCTTTCTACAGGCTGAACAACACATCACTTACCGGTCTCAAGTGGCTGCTGGGAAGGTTGAAAGCATCTGCAATGGCACATGCCATTTCATACTTAGTCATCTGTTCATTGCCAGACCAGTGAAACGTGCCTCTTATTGATGGGTCCTATGGAAGAAACAGAACACACAGGTGAAAAGCAGCAGCCAGACAGCCCTCAGTGCAAGAGTTGTGAAGAACAATCTTCCAGCAAATCCTATCCTAAAGGCATGTTACAACATCTCACGTTCTAGAAACGTCTCAAGCATTTTCAGAGAACACCCTGCTAGGGGCTGAGACCAAGTATTGGTGTTACATGTATCTGGCCTGACTTTTCATAAGCAGCTTATATTCTGTAGAATTATTACCAGAAGGGAAAGGAGCGAGCCAGCCAACCAACCAAGGCCAAATAGCTGGGACGGCTCTCCTATACTAGTCACTTACCCAAAAACAAATGCAAAAGGCACCACACATTCCGAATGAGAAACTGCAAACCCTATACGAGTCCTTTCAAACAAACCAATTGCACCACATTTACTATATATGCATGGTCCGTTTTTCACCAAGCTAAATAAAGGTGATCTTGTTATCTTGCAAAGACGGTAACCTGAAGATGCTGTGAGGAATAAATACAATCAAGTATTTAAGTCCAGTGGCTTGGTTTTGCCACTTCAGTGTTCTTAACACAATAAAAACAAGAGCATCTTTGAGAATGACATTCAATCACCACGTTTGGTTTTTTTTTAGCTCAAAATGGCAATTTATAAAAGGCTTGTTTCAGAAAGTCAGTATTTGCATTTCTCTCCTGCATACTAGAACACACATGACAATTTGCAGAAGGTTCTGTCCCATCACTTCGCTCACTTTTGTTTCAAGTATCCACATGCTGTCATGCAAGAATACAGCAGACTACAGCTAGTTCTTCCTTCCCTCCAGTTATTCCAGAAATGCAATGAATAATGCAGCCTATAGGCAGTTCTCAGTTGTCCTGAGACAAAGCCAAGAACTCAAATCTATTTTACCTTAAAGAGGCTTGTTTCTTTATAGTCTTACCAGCATTCTCTTCTCTGCTAGCTGTCTGCAAACACTTGCTACATCCTTGACGTTAGTAGGAAATCTTTGTTGCCAGTGGTCCATATTGGCAGACTTATTACTGAACTGCACTTTATCAAACATAACAGTCACAGCACTTTCCTCCAGCCTTTCCACCTCTCCATACAAGACAGGAATCCTAAGTACTGCAGCACCTAAAAGAAAGAACATTTCAAAAGTAGTAACATTGCTTGAATAAGAATGAATGCTGTAGCGCAACCTGAAAAGTGTTATGGAAGTGTTAAGAAAGGTGCTGGTGATATTAAGTGTCTACAAATCATGAAAAAATTGCAATTAATATATTTGCCTTCAGAATATCATTTTAATTTGTATCAACTGAAACAGTTTATAAACACTGAGTTTATATAAACTTATTTTGAGTTCTGCTGTTGATTGCCAGGAAGCCAATAAGCTTTTATTAATACCACAAGAGAAAAAAGATCTGTTTGGGTTAGAACAATGATTACAAAGATAACAACTGAGCTATGCAGTTACTGCAGCACTCCCCCTCCTCCCTGGGTAAGAGCATGAACAAGAATTCCCACCGAGCCTCATATTCAGGTGTCAATTACAGACAAAGATTTTTTGCCCAGCATGCAGAAGCCTGCATCAAGGAGGATATCATTTACCAGGAATAAAGATATGAACCTTAGCATAAATCAAGCGCTTGACAAATAAGGAACAGGTTCACAGAATATGGTAGTGACCAATATCCAATTTCAAGATAGTGATTTGAGAAATTAAACAGCAAGCAAGTGCAAAGGGAAGGATATTTTATGATGAAATACATCATACTAGTCTACCTCAGTCACGAAGATCAAAAGGCCTCTCTGAGGGGAAATGCAAGAAGGCTATGACAAATGCATTAAAAGTAACACAGATATTTTGGCTTGAAGAAAAACAAAACAAAACAAAATGAAGTCAGTCCAGAAGTTCGAAAGAGAAGTCACCAAATCATTGCAATTCTTGTAGATTTGTAGGAAAATGCTATAACCATTAGAAAGACAAAAAGAAAAAGCTAACACACAAATTATTCTCACAGAAAAGTAAGCAGAAAGAAGTACCTATATAAGAAAAAACGAACACAATTAAAAACCCCAGTATGACACTGATTTTCTGCTGCTCTAAAACCAGTTTGGTTGCTCAGCAAATACATGCTTCTTCTGTCTAAATACTGGTTAAAAGCTCTTATTTTTAATCTCTTTAGAAGTATTCAGTATTTGAGAAAGACAATACCCCAGTTCTAGAGAGCTGCCTGTGACTTGGAGAGCATTAGCTTCACTACCAATGGTTCCGGTGACCCACTGAAACTTAATTGCTTTATAAGCATCAGTACTAAAGATAACTTACATCCCTTCCTAACCAAAGTAAAATACATTTAAAAAAAATATGCAAACCCCCAAATTATTTGCGGATATTCCTTGCACCATACAACAGAAATGGATATGGAAATTCTTCATGCAACTATAGGCATCTGATAAACTGAATTCTACCTATACAATATTAGCAAGTAAGTGGTTGGAAGCCTTAATACATGTAACATACTTATGTTTGTATCAACAGTAGAATTTACATTTTCAAGCATCTTGCTCATTACCATCTCAAAATTCCTTCTGCTAATGACACCACTGCTGCAACCCACTACTGCCTGACAGATCATGCTCAAAAGGTTTTGAAACACAACTGAACAGATGAGTTGCGGTTGGGATCTGGCAAGATAGCCACATGTACTTGAATTTGGTGCAGTCTTATCTTCATTACCAATCTAGAAGAGGGAGCAAACTGCATCACAGTCAAATTCAGAGATGATTTTTCGGTAAGAGATGGGATGAACAACTTTCTATTTTTACTTAAATAGGACTTTTCCTATCAAAATGTGCTTTAGAAAGTCTATTTCTCAGCAGTAATGACAAAGCTATATAAAGGCCCATCGTTTTCCAATACAGTGTATGCTTACTGAAAGACCATCACACTAATTTATCAACTGTTCCATTCTCTGGTTAGGCAGAAGGGAATCACAGTTATAATACTGACACATAAGAAGCCTCTTCTGCAAGTGCACTGAGATTGTTTTCTTCAAGTTCTTTGAGAAAATACAAGTGCTTCTTTCCTTAGAATCTGTGAATGGAAACTGTCAGCATACTAACAAGAAACAGCCAAACCTCTGTTTCAGACAAGAAATGAGTTTTAAATGCAAGTGAATGGGATCGGTCACAAGCTTTTTTCTCCTTATAAGGTAGAAGTTTTAAAATCATGTTTGCGTATTTTGAATGCCAATTTTCATTAAGAAAAGACTTAAATAACAAATAAATAAATATTTAGCTGCTTAAAACCAGAAATATGTTACTAACTCTTTAGAAAGTGCTACAATCAGGAATCTGATGTGCATGGTGAGGTAGGTGGGTAAAAATAAAATGGATGCCCTGATGGCTTACTTAGGAGAGCAAACCAGGAGATCAGCAAGAAAACCAAGAGCCTGCAACAAAGGCCTATGTTAATATTATCTGCATTATTACTGAATCACGAGTCCGTTTTCCCCTTTAAGTAAAGGTACATTTAGAACAACTGCAATGCATCTCCTTAAGTCACAGCAGCTGTATACAAAGCATGGTAAAGCTTGTGCCATTACAAAACACTGATGATGCATTTTATTTTTCCTTTAGGCTAACTAATCCACAGCAGACAAAGGCTTGTGAACATCCATCAGCAGGGACTAGTAACACAAATGATGATCAGAACAAGTAAGAAACAAAGCTTCAGTTGACCTGTAAGCAATAGGAATGGTTCACAAGAAAGGAGAATGTCTCTTGATCACATTCTTTTCTAAATTTTGTTTCCATGGTTTTGCAGATTTACCACTGACTTGTGATTCTACTAAGCTGATGCACAACTAAATAAAACCAGAAAGCCTCTGTTCAAAATGTGAGCATATTCTTACCTTCATTATTTTCCAGGACTACCTTTTCACCCTCCAGTTTGGTTTTACCATATAAATTCAGGGGATTTGGTATGTCAGTCTCTTTATAAGGAGGACTTGTTCCATCAAACACGTAGTCTGTACTAATGTAGATCAGAAATGCTCCAACTCCAGCTAGAAAGAAAATTTACACGGTCTATTTTAATCCATGCCTTGTCTGAAATCCCAATACACTTTCAAACAAACTGAAGGACCTCATCTTCTAGCCTCACTCATTCCTGCTGCTTTGTCTGTTCACTGATCCTCAACACAGACACACATGCTACCCTTACAGAAAACAAGTTGATAGCACAGTGATTTCAAAAGTGACATTAGCACTTGGAATAACTTACTCCTATTTATGTCCCTGTATAAATAAATGCAGCATTTTAACAAGAAACCAAATACATTACATGGTCTCCTTACCTGCCTCTTTTGCTAAGTTCCCTGAAGCAGCCACATTTAGCTGAGAAGCAGCTTCTGGTTGATTTTCTACAACATCTGGCCTCCTCTCAGCAGCACAGTGCACTATAACATGAGGCTGGAAATTAAAGACTAATTTTAAACAACAAACATCGTCAAGAGATTGCAGCTGTACCCTAGCTCTAGCCATGAACTCCCTCAGGCAAAGAGGCGTTTCACTAAGTTGTGGGAAGTAAGAAAAGCAGTAGAATTATTTGTAAGCATGTCGTGCACAGAAGCATGCTTTCCTTGGGAAGTAAAACTAAACCATGCTGGTTTTAGATGCCAAAAAAAATGATCACAAATTTTGCAACTGTGATCTTCAGTACCTTCAATGCTACAGCAAGACTGAAGTTGCTGGTTGGTTTGGTTTTTTTAACTCTGTATAATAATGTAAAATAATATAATAACGTGTATCTCACATACACATAATTGCACTCAAAATTTCCACATGGCTTATTTGACATAAGCAGAACAATAATAAGGTATTTAAAGCCATTTTATAGAATGGCACCCTGCATAATGCATTTCAGGTTCCTCTTGCAAGTCAGTTTTCAGTAAAAACTGAACATCTTCCTGCATTGCACACTGGACAAAGAGTTACTGCTGTTGCATCCAAATGTTCTTCAACGGAACTGCTTCATATTATGCTGTCAATAACTAATGGTTATCCTTTTCTTTCAAGTACAAACACAAGCGTGCCAACGTATCTGTCTGTTACCTGTCTCTGGTGATAACAGCAGAGTTTAGAACTGTCTGTATCTGCAGAGCAAACTGACCTTCAGACGCAGCAGAAAAGGCAGCCACATATCTTTCACCAAAGCCTTGCCCCACTACAGTCACATAAACTCAGTATCAGAACAGCACTATCAACTGACTACTAGATGTATAAATGTAACCTAAGCACCTACTTCACACTCCAGGAACTTACCTGAAAATCATGGATAATGTCATGAACTGCAACAGTGTCCAGAAGATTTATCTGTTCAAATCTGGGCTGAGCTCTCCTGTATCCACAGCCAACTGCATTCCAATTATTTTCATTGAATTCTTTAAACACAGCTCTGCCAAGAAGTCCTGTAGCACCCGTAACGAGAACTCGCCTACTGGGAATATCAACATCTTCCTAGGGAAACAGGAACAGGAAAAGTTTTCTTTCTACTGTTATTTATAACCATGTTTTCTTTAAAAGTATGCAAGGCTACAGCCAGAGCTACTGCATTAAGCAGCTTCCCTCGCCACATGAGTCTTTTGGAATGTCTCATGGAACACAAACAACTGAGAGCACAGAGGTTGTACCTAGTCAAGCATTTAAACATACTTTTGAAGATAGTGAAAGCAAAACTTAAATGGGAAACTCATTTACTTCTGTAACAGGAGGGGAAACCAAACCAAACTGCTAATGAAGACAAGAATTTTAAGTTCATTCGAAATCTGGTAACTTGTGCAATTTGAAATGAGGGAAATAAATTCTTTAGAAAATGGACCCAAAATATGCAACATTTAGGGTCCACATCCTGCAAAAAGTAATTTTAGATGCCTGTTAGAGGCTGCAGCAATGCCACACAGCTCCCTGTGGGCCTACCCACAATGACTCTTAGAAATGAAAACTTGACTTTTATTATTAAATAGTAATTCACTATCATTTAACACAACAGTCTAATAATAAGTAAAAAACAAGATACAGCTCTCCTCTCAGTTTTACAAAAACCATCTGAAAGTGATTGATAGTTTAAACTTTCCATTTATACAACATCTTAAAGCTTCCTCAGCTCTGGCATATTTCAGTACTCGAGATTGTTGTGTACATCAGTGCACACAACGTTCCTTCCTCTCTACCACTGACTGGACCATGAAGTTTTCAAGACAGGAAACCCAAGGTTAATGTCTGTCTGAGCAACCTATTTTCCTTTTATGCTTTACTTCTGAAGATAGCATAAACAAAACCAAAAGCATACAGTTACATGCCAGTACAGACAAAAACTGCAGGTGTGCAGAATGCACACATCTGGGATTTCCCGACTCCTTTATGCACAAGGACCATCTGTGATAATTGCCTGTAACTTTGTAGATGCTCTCTATTAAGTGATACAAATAGCCCTGACACTACAGTGCATTCTTATATTTTCACCATTGTGACAGACCAGCTTTTTGATTGCAGCACAGGAAGTAACAGAAATTGATTCCAAATTACCATCTTCCTCCTTAAAGTTCCAGAATCACAGGCTGGTTTGTGTTGGAAAGGACCTTAAAGCTCACACAGTTCCAACCCCCTGCCACAGGCAGGAACACCTTCCAGTAGAGCAGCTTGCTCTAAGTCCCGTCCAACCTGGCCTTGAACACTGCCAGGGATGGGGCAGCCACAGCTTCTCTGGGCACCCTGTGCCAGCGCCTCA